>BDDC01000176.1:36016-80528 GCA_001662425.1 Chlamydomonas sphaeroides | reverse complement strand
CTATGAGCTCCCGCACCGCCCGTATGCTCTCCAGCATGTTGTCATCGCTGCAGCAAACGGTGGCGCTCTGGAACGAGCCGCGCCCGGTGGCGGCGAACGGGCCCAGCTCCCCAGACTCGAAGTCGCCCTGCGTCTCCGGGATGCTGGCGAGGGGGTTGGTTACCACCCGGGCCCGCGGCACCATGTTGACCCGGGTGCCGGGGGGCGCAGGCCAGGCGCCGTAGGTGAGGGCGAAGTTGTAGACGCCCCGGGGGTAGTAGATGCCGGTATCGGCGTCCACGTGGTAGTCGGCATACTCTGGGTTTGCATGGGTGTGGAAGGAACCGGGAGGCGGGGCAGTGACGGTCAGTCAGGCGGGCGTGGAGTCAGGCAGGCAGGCGGCCCGGCCGCCCGGCGCGGCTGCGGCCGTTAAGGCGCACCGGGACACACGGGACGTGGTGCGGAGGCCACTGCAGCGCGCCGGTGCACCCCTCACCTAGCTGTATGCCGGTCACCGGCCCGAGCTGCGCGAAGTCACGAATGCCGCCAAACAGCACATCCTGGCGGAGGGCAGACGCGCAGGTGGAGGCCAGACGCGTAAGGCTGGCCGCCAAGGGAGTCCCACCCATCGATCCAAGCCAGTGGGCTGGCCGAAGCACCGACCGCAGCCGACAAACTGGGCGGGCACAGATAGGCCGAGCAAACCGCACCCTCCCCAAGCCCTACCTCAACCGTGGGCGCCCCAATGGTGCGGTCAGGGTAGCCGCCGCACAGCAGCTCACTGTACGCCAGCCGATAACTGCCTGAGCCTAGCGAGGGAACGAATGCCGAAGGTGCCGAGGGAGCGCGGCAGCTCAACGGTTGGGCGCCGGACACGATCGACACAGGCTCAGCTAGCGAGGCGCTATGCTTATGCGCTATGCCGTGCATTCATGAATGGCGTTGACAGCGAGCCAAGCGGCAAGTCTCAGGTGTGGGCGCAACTGCAGAACGTCCCCCGTACACTCTGAAGCCCAAGGATACTGTACGAAATAGCTGCCCGATGACGCAGCGGGGTAGGACGATTCAATGGCTTCTTTGGTGCAAGAGGCTCGCGACAAATCGCTTCTCTCTCTGCTTCACTGCCAAGCATTGCATATTTGCAGAGGCATCTTCCTTGCCTTGCAGCGCGCGCCGCTCTTGCCCAGCTTCGCCGTCTTCATGAAGTGTGAGCGCATGTTCCACGCTCAGCGCCGCCAGGCTGCTTCTACTTAAGCAGGCTAGACAGCCTACTAAGAGCAGTAGTTGCGAACTCAGGCGAATGGACATACTGTGTTGCTGGCCCCGAGGCGAACAGCTGTGGCGTGTGCTCTACCGATTCATGCTTGTATATTCTTGAAAAACAAGCTGTCCTCTCGCACACAACGGTGCCTGAGCGTATCGGGAACGTTTCCGCACGGCACCACGCAAGCTGAACCCGCAAGCTGAACACGCAGCTTGGAGTATTGTAAGCGTTGGAAGTTAATCAAATCAGCGAAAGTCGCGCGCCGGACTTGGCTACTGTCGGCCTGTCGGCACACGTTCAGGCCAGGATCCGCGCCGGACAGGCAACGACAGTTGCAAGAGGGGGGGCGCGCGCCGCGCGGCACGGGGTGGACGTACAGCGCAAGCTGGGGGAAGGTTTCCTGCATCAAGGGGTCCGGAAAAGGTGCCTGCTCAGCGTGCTCGCAGGCAGTGATACGTGCCGCCAGCCTGTGGGCAGGTGGCCTAGGCAGCGAATGATCACAGCGCCCGCACCAGGGGAGTCTCCCCTGGCCCGCACCGCCCCCGGCTTGCGGGCTGTAGTCCATCAGGCCACGATGCACAGTCGGATTCTGGATGCCCCGCCGGATGAGGAGTGGCCCCCGTTCGCGCCTGTCCGCGCCGTCACTTGGCCCACGTACCGCAAACCGCGGTAGCGTTCTTTCCTTCAAATTGACAGCAATCATACACGACCGTACCGCTCAGGGGCTCTTCCCTGGCGGCCAGCGGGCTCGGCTGGAGTGCGACCAGCACTCCAATGCTCGGGGAGGCATCAAAGCGAGCCGACCCTTGTCGCCACGACTTGCAAACCTCCGGCCCTGCCATCCGGTCAGTGTAACAGATACCATACTGTACGGTACCGGTATCGGACGGATACGAGCGACTGGGGCGCTGCTCGGGCGGGGCGCACCGCCAGGCCTGGGTGCGTCGCCTTGCGCGTGCGCCCTTGCCGTCCTGTCAGGCCAAGGACACCATGATAGTGGAAAACGACGACCAGCTGTGCAGCAGCAGGCAACCAGGATGCAGTTACATGAAACGGGGCAAGCGAATCGGGGCAGATCGGGGGGGGGACGCCGAGGCCGGCGGCCGGCGGCAGAAGCAGGCTGAAGCACGAAGTCCAGGTGAGATCTGTTCGAGGTCCTGACGCCTGGTGGGAAGGAGGGGCCGATACGTGGCAAGCGGTCATGTGGCGGTTAGCGGGGGCACAGCAGCTGGGCGGCAGCCTGCGGCAGGCAGGGGTGCGGGCGCGAAGACACGCGAAGACGGACGGACGTAACGGGCATGACCGCCTGGCCACAACTACGGCCAGTTGTGGCGCGTGTCAAAGATGTTATAGAGGTTTTAAGCTGAAGGCGCAGCTCGCGGTTGGGTGAAGGTGACTTGAACGTCGGATGCCGCGTGTGCAAATGATGTGCAAGTCAGAACCTGGCTGAGTGGTTGGACGGTGGAGTGCAAATAGAGCGAGAGGATATTATACATTAATGCATGTCCTATGTTGTAACGCAGGAAGGTGGTCGAGGTCGGGGTTATGAGGGGACCCAGTAGCGACCGTTGTTCGTAAACACCAGTAGCGTCGGCTTTTGGAGCATACTTGAAGGCGCATGTGAGCTTGTCCAGATTTCTATAGAAGACGAGCTGATACACGTCAGGCTCTAGTCGAATAGCTACGCAGCCCAACACCGTCGACACGCGTGCGTTCGAGACATCCACCTTGTCTCGCTTCGTCGCTTCACCACACAAGCTCCTGTAAACCTTCTATGCCTTTCATTGGTTGAGCAATTGACCACATCCGTTCGCGCAGGGCTCAACTTCTTCCCTACCGCCTTCCGTCGCATCCCAAACCGGAGTCCGCCAACCGCGGTGTCGCCTCTGCTCTTCGCCGTGACCTGAACTACCACAGTACACGCTATTCATCACCCTATTGCCATGGCTCGCGTAGTTCTTCTGCTCGCGGCCGCTGTGCTAGCCGCATGCACCGCCTTGTCCTCGGCCGGCCCGCTGACGGGCACCCGCTTCCCGTTTGAGAACTGCGTAAAGAACAACGACAACAGCCCTTACTACGTCACACTCCAATCTTACGACGAGAACGCGCGCACCAAGGTGCGACAGCCTTGCCTAGGCAACTCCACGAATGCCGCAGCGGTAGCCGTCAGCGATTCCCAACCCGGCAATGAACTGCCGCGATCCTGCTGCCCCTGCGCGGGCCCCCCTTCGGCCCAGGATTCGGTTCACGTCCACAAGCGCGGCCGCGGCCGCGCTGCACTTGTACCTACTCGGTGCCCTGGCGCGCGCGACAGCAATACCCCCTGCCGCCGCCTCCCTCCGCAGACCTCCAAGTTCTGCCTCAAGCTGCACGTCAAGCCCACCTGCACCAAGGGTGGCTTCCGCTGCTGCAACACGCACATCAACAAGGTCAAGTAAGCCGCCAGCTGCCCCGAGGGCCGGGCCCCGCTCTTCACCCTTAGCTCCCGTGTTCGCGCGCCTCAGGCGCCAACCTGTACCAAGCCCCGTCCTCGACTTCTCCGCTTACCCACCTCGCCGTTCCTCCGCCACCCTCCCCAGGTTCTTCCCCGCCTTTGACTGCCGCGGCTCGCTGGGGTCGGTCAACATCGTCAACGCCAACAAGACCGTCACGTCCGTTTACTGGGAGGAGCACGAGGGCTTCGACATCGTCAAGGTGGGGTTGGGCCGGGTTGTAAGATCCGCGCTCAGCAGGCAAGCAGGTGGGCGCCGACCCCAAGCACCGAGAGTGGAGCTGCTAGGCTGCTACGTTGATGCTGCTACCGGCACGTTTTGCCTTGTCGGCCCTAAGGAGCGTGAGCCCGCCCCGTCGCTTACCCCGCCCCGGCGCCGTCCCTGTGGCCGCACCCGCACCCGCACCCACAGGTGACGCCGCTGGCCGAGTGGCTGAGTGGCCCCAGCGCCGTGGACGGCCAGGTGCTGTGCTTCAACCTGCGGGCGCCCTGCCACACCATGAGCATGTTTGCGTGGGACCACGAGGTGCTCGAGTACAGCCTGTACGACAAGAAGGTGTGTGCGGCACGCGGTTTTCCGGGCGAGAGGGAACTGGTTGGGTGGCACAGCGAAGGGGTGTTGTTGCGGTGCCTGCCCTGCACGAAGACATGACACAAATGCGCGCCGTGATTAGGGCGCGCACCAGTAGCATATCGCATCGCCAACTTTCTGTAGCGGTGCCGCGAGAACGCGGGCGGGGACGAGGCGCAGCTGCGCAGCACCGGACAGAGGCGCTCGCGCGGCCACAGACCCAGCGCCTGGGCAACATGGAGCATGCCGCTGACGACCTGCCTGCCCGCCCGCCCATTCCTCGCTGACCCGCATCAGGTCGACAACTACGAGTGCTGCCCCACCGGCGTGACGGAGGTGTCCTACGACAGCTTTGACCCTGCGCCAAGCACGCCCGCACTCCTACCCACGGTTCGGACGTCTCCGTCGCCCGCGCCTTCGCCGTCTCCGTCGCCTTCGCCCTCGCCTTCCCCGAAGCCGTCGCCGTCGCCGTCGCCGTCGCCCTCGCCCTCGCCTTCTCCCAAGGCCTCGCCCGCACCCACGCCTTCCCCAGAGGGCGAGGGAAGCTCAGGTGGGCAGAGGAGCCAGAGGGCAAAGGGGGCTGCGACCTGTGGGGCGCCCCTGTGGGATGGGGCCGCTGGAGCTGCCCACACTTTGCGCGCCCGCTTCGCCAAGCCTGGCCTCAACCACACCCCTGACCCTGATCTTACCTGCTCGCTTGCCTTGCCCCTGCCCCTGCCCCTGCCCCTGCCGTGGCTACAGGCGGCGGCAAGAAGAACCGCTCGCCGCGCGCCTCGAGGTCGCCCAAGCCGTCCAAGGCGCCTAAGCCCTCGAAGGCGGACCGGTCGCCCAAGGCCGGAAAGAAGAGCCAGGGCGCCTGAGCCCCCGGGCCGACGTGGCTCCCCTTACAAAGGCTGTGGACTGACGGCCTATGAAGGCAGTCTCCTTGATGCGCCAGGCCCTAGCTAGCGAGTTGAATAGGCGTGTGGCTCTCGCGGCCCCTTGGGGCTGTTGTGGCGGAGCTGTGTTAGCATGTAGGCACGAGTAGACTGCATTGGGGCGCAGCGCGCAGACGACGACCTTCCCTTCGTCCGAGCGTCGCCGCGCCCACGGTCACGCCTCAATCATAGTCGCTTGGGGGGGGGAAACGGGGGATTGTGACGTGACGCGTCTCGGGCGGACGGAAATTTGAAGCGATTGTGCGTGGGGTTGAGCTCCCTAGAGCTTAGACTGGCGCGGGCGCCAGGTAGCGACTGCGAATGTTCATTAGCAACCGACACACTAGCGCGTGATGTAGGCCGGTTGGCGTGGGCCAAGACGTGGCGCACCGCTGCCGGCGATAGGACGCACCAACCGTAGCCTTGCTGTCGTTGAATTGGTGTGCGCTTCGCTGTCCTGCGGCCAGGCATGTAAGTGCAAGCCGATGCAGCCGTCCCGCACCGCATGTGCACGGGGACCCCTACAGTAGGGCGCACGCACCAACGCAGCTCCCATCCAGCGGCGATACACGTGAGCAACCGCCCGCCCTTGGGCCCGGGCCGCGCCTAGCTGGCTGGGCCCTGGGCGGCGGCTGTTGCGAAGGCGACCGCACGCTTGTACAAGCGCCAAGGGGGCGGGGCGCGGGGGCCCCGGCGCCCCGCTATTGCTTTGCATTCAAGCGTGCCCCGGCCATGTCCGGGCTAAGGGACCAGGGCGCGCGTTCGGGACGAGTGCCGGCACATAGCGCTCGTTGAGAGGGTTGTGGGTGCCTGCCTTTCAATGCCTTCAACTAAAGTAGCCCAGTTGGTGGCGGCGACCGGCAGCCCCAAATGAACGACTGGGTGGGTGGCTACGCCCCTTTTCCCACTCCGGATGGGGCCACCTGCTCAACGCACAACGACTACGCACATCCTGCTGACGACCATGGCCGCGACACGCGACAGCCTTGCTTGTCCCGTGCACACGCCACGTCCCGCTTGCGCCCTGCGCCGCCGCCGCACAACCAACCGGCTACGCCCAACGCCAGGCAAGCAGCGCCCGGGTAGAGCGAGGCAGCACCGCAGCATCCTGCACCGGCACTACACAGCTAGCCCGCGCCGCGGGTTGTCGCAAGGGCTTGACGCCAACCTGTCCGTCCACACCGGAGCTCGTCCTGGCAGTGCTGCGGCCGCCCCACGAGGCGCCCCTCGCCCCACATCCCCGCCCTGTCCTTAACATCGCTGCCCAGGCCGTCAACGTCACCACCGCCCTGTACACCGTCCACACAAAGGCCGCGCGATCAGCGCAAAGCCGCAAAAATAGAAGCAGCCCTGCCGCCCCCTACCGAGCAACCTGCATCACGCAAGCTCACGTGAAAAACAGACGAAGTCAAGAACCTGCATCTGCAATCCTGCAAACCCGACATTTCATCCATAACCTCACATCAACGCACCCTCCCATCAGCCAACGCCCCTCGCCGCCACCATCTTGCCGCGGGCCGCTCCCAGCTCACTCTAAGTCCTCGTCGTCGTTCTCCTCGTCATCGTCCTCGTCGCCGCTGCCATGCTGGTGAGAGTCATCATAGCCCTCGTCGTCGTCGTCGTCGTCGCACGCCAGCTGCTCGTCGTCGGAGTCCACCCCGACCAGCGCCCACACACCCTCGCGAGTTGCAGCGTGCCGGAGCAGGTGCAGCTGCGCCCTGCGTGTACGGCACCGGTGTACGGTAAGGCAGGCACAGGGCGTACGGCGCTTGCTCGGAGTGAAGAGGGCATGGCGCGGGCCCTCCCTCCGCCAGGAGCAGCACGGCACGGCACGGCCCAGCACGGCGTCAGGGGGCCACAGGGACCTGGCCCTCGGCAGATAGGCGCGGCCGCGGCCGCTGATCGCGGAGCCGCTCGCTCGCTGGCCGCACGCCGTGACTTCGCCGCACCTGACGCCGTGCCGGCGCAGCTTCTGCTGCAGCTGCGGGCCTAGCTCGCGGCCCCGCCACGGCGGCGAGGACCACCAGGTGTCCTCGTCGCCCACCTGCGGGCGTCAGCAGGGCGGCGGCATGTGCGAGCTGGCTGTTGTGCTCGGGCACAGCCCAGACCGCGGCGCCAGCAGGGAGGCGAGCGGTCCACACTGCATGCTGCTGATACCACAGCAGCTGTGTCCCGATGCGCCACCCCGTCAGCGGCGCAGCTGTGGTGATGAACACGCCCCCCGGCTCTACATCGGCGCGGCCCCACCTGCAGCAGCAGCGGCCGCCGCTCCAGCCCCCGCCACCGCCCGCAGCCCGCCGCGATGCCGATGAGCCCGGCCGCCAACGCCTCCGCAAGCGCGCAGCCTCCCCGCTCCCTGACCGTCACGGAGCGCTGCGGTGCGTAGGGGACGGCGGGAGGGCAAGAGGTCCAAGCAGACCCATGAGTGCAGCAACGGCGGTTCGCAATCGCCCTGCACCGTGCCGCGCCTGCGACGCGGGCCCCGGGGCCATCCGGGCCCAGCCACCCAACCGCTGCCAGGGCCCTGCACGCCCCAGCGCGTGCCTTGTCAGCGTGACAATGGAGCTGAGCCCGCACCCACGACCCACCAGCGCGGGCCCCGCCGCCACTGCCGCCAGCACGCTGCCCGCATTGGCGCCTGCGCCCGACAGCACCAGGCGCCGTACGTGGCCCGCCCATACCAGCGGCAGGCCCCGTATGAAGGCCGCCACGCTGTCGTCCGGACACGCGTCGCTGCCCTGCTCGTCCTCGTCCTCGATGCAGTCGGGCACGGGCACCCACGCCGGCGCGCTGGTCTCGACGCGCAGCAGCTCCGGCGCGGCAAAGAGCGAGGCCACCTCCCACAGCGCCTGATCCGGGCGGCAGGCACGGCGAGGAAGGCGTCAGCGGCCGCTGCAGTGCGGCGGTGGCACCCAGCAGCAGCGCCTGCGAATGAAGAACGAGCCGAGGCCCTGAGCATCGGCGCAGCACCGTTCCCTCAGACGTCAGCCCCCGTCCAGGCCCCAGGCACAACAAACCCCAACGCCGCCCGCAGCCCTCACTCCTCTCTCACGTGCGTGCACCAGGGCGACGTCACGCTCAGCGTCCCAAGCGCCCACGGCGCGCAGCACGCGCGCCGCAGGCGCCGCAGGGCCACCAGCTCCGCCGAGCGCCGGCCCAGCGGCTCAACCGACCAGTCTTCCGCCAAGCTCGTGCTGCCGTACAGCCTCCCCAGGACCAGCACGCCGACGTGCAGGCCCGACATGCTGCCGCGCGACACGGCGCCGTGCAGCGTGGGGGCCGCCGGGCCCAGGCTGGGGCTCGAGCCCAGCCCCGCGGCGGCAGAGGGCCCGGCGGGGGCTGAGCAGCCGGCGCCCAGGCCCACGCCGGCCGCGAGGAGCACCTTGGACAGGACCGCCAGGTCTTCCATGTGTATCCGGGACAGCACGCGCACGCACAGGCTGGGGCCGCCGCTGGCATCTGAGGTTGCCTCGAGCAGCACGTGCAGGCGCTGGGAGCTGGCCGAGGGGAAGCACTCGGCGTGGAGCTCCAGGGTCCGCAGCGAGGGCGGCAGCAGGCCGCAGCCGTTCGGTTCGGCGCCGGCATGGGCGTGACCAGGAAGCGGCGCGGGGCGCAGCAGGCGCGCGGCCAGCCCCTCGCAGCAGTCGCACAGCTGGTGGCCGATGATAGACAGCTTGGTCAGGTGCGGCAGCGACGTCAGCGCCTGCAGCTGGTGTGCGCCCAGGGGGTCGTAGTGCCGGGGCGCCGGCGCGGAGGGGCGCACCAGCGCCAGCGTGCGCAGGCCGGTGAGCGCGGTGATATGGGTCAGGCCGGAGGCGGAGGAGAGGTGCAGCTCGCGCAGCTGCGGCAGGCGGGCCAGCGTGGCATACAACATCGCCTCGCCCACAGAGTCGCGCGCAAGGCCGTCGCCTTCCCTGTGATGCGGTGGTGATTGCAGGCGAAGCACGAAGGTATGGCCTAAAGTCCTGCGCATTCAGCTCTGCAACAACACCAAGGTGCCAACAGGTAGACGTGAGAACCCTTATGGCATGCGGTTCAGGGGACTGGACCGCAAGGGTGTGCGCGGGCCCTTGACCCTCCGGCTTACTCGGCAGCAAAGTCCCAGCAGCCCTTGAGCTTGAGCGTGGAGATGCCGGGAAGTGAAGCCGCGATCCAGGGGATGAGGGAAAGGGGCAGCGGCCAGGGCTGGGCGCCGAGCAATGACCCGTCCCCGTGGAACACGACTGACAGCTGCTCCAGTCGCAGCTCGTGGGCCCGGCCGCGGAAGCTAGTCGCGATCAGCCTTGTGAGGGTTTCGGGCCCCGGCAAGCATTTGCGGCACACGCAGTCGCCGTGCACGACACGGTCCTTGGCAACGATGACTTTGAGCGCGCGCAGCCGCGGCCAACGGTCCAGCTTCTCTGGCAGCTCCTTGCGCAGATCCTCGACGAGGATAGCGCTGTCAGCCACGCGCGGCTCGATCGTCAAGGAGCGCCTGCGCGCATCCACCCAGCATCGGCTGTGCCGACAGGCCAGCCGCAGCGCTCGCCTAGCGTCTTCATCCAAGGAGGCATCTAGCGCATCAGCTGCATTCAGGTCAAGCGCGTACAGAACATCAAGCAGCCCGCGCATTTTCTCTCGCGAGATATTTGCGCGCTCGTTGCAGTAAGCGGCCAGATTGTGGCTTGCGAGGCTGTCATGCCATGGGGTGTTGGGGTTTCAACAAATAGCCAAGAGCTCTCCTGGGGATTGGGGTTGCCCCAGCCCATGCCAGCGCCTGGCAGGGTTTTGTGGGGCGTGGACGCAAGCAGGGGACGGGCGTGGTGGCCAGGGCCCTCTGGTGGTGGCTCCGTTGGTGACACTCCTGACTGGGCTGCTCTTGTCGACTTGATGTCACATACCGTTACAGGACAGCTCATGGCTGCTGAACCCACCCAGACCCACCCTGGTCCGTCCGCGTCCGTCCCGCCCTTCGCGTCGGCTGTTACCGTGCTGCCTTCATGAAGTATAACTTTGGCTGAGGAAGGGAAGTCCATTACACCGCATGGATGCCGCGTCAGGGTCGAAAACGCCGCACACCAAATGACGATGCGTAGCATCGGCCGGCCGGCTCAGGTCGGCTCCATTCGGCCCCAACATACAAGCCCTCCATCGAGACCTATCCTGACCTACTGCCTCCTCCACCCCAGCTTCGGCAACCTTCGTGAGGCCTGGTACCGGCACGCCGCTGACCCCAAACATCGTCGCGCGAGGGCCCAGCGGCCCATGCTCACTCTACCTGGAGCGCCAGCAACACCCCAGCCATTAACGGAGCCTAGGGCACGCGGCTAGACCAGCTACTGCGCCGGCACGGCTCCACGCACTCACACCCTGCTCTTCCATCGTGCGCCCTGCTTCCGCCAAGCCGCACCGTGCCCTGGGATGACACAACATCACCGTCAGTAGCAGCCCTACGAATGCAAATTAGACACTTGCACTTCACGGCACAAAGGTTACGCACGAGGCACAAAGCAACCGAGCGCGATGGCTTCATCTGCATCCATAGTTCAATCTACACCCACCCGGACCTCGCGCTGCCGCCGCGCCGCGCCGTGCGCTTCCCAACAAGCTTCCCACCACGGCCAGCCAACTGCCGCTCCCCGTCAAGCCGCCGCCCCTGCGACACCTTCTCAACCTCACAGGTCCCAAGCCTCATCACTATAGCCCTCGTCGTCAGTCCAGTACGCCTTGTCGTCCGGGTCTGGACCATCCAGATCGTGCAGGCCCTCGTACGTTGCCTTAGAAGGCAGCAGGTACAGCCGCGTCCTGTGCGTATGTACGGCAAGGGCACGGCAGGGCGGGTGACAAGATTAAGCATCGTCCGGCGCAGCAACAACTA
This sequence comes from Chlamydomonas sphaeroides, assembly GCA_001662425.1. Classification (NCBI taxonomy): domain Eukaryota; kingdom Viridiplantae; phylum Chlorophyta; class Chlorophyceae; order Chlamydomonadales; family Chlamydomonadaceae; genus Chlamydomonas; species Chlamydomonas sphaeroides. The sequence goes on along the minus strand of BDDC01000176.1, from coordinate 69,449 downwards.
CTCGGCCGCCGGGGCACCCTACGCGGCAGCCGCGGCCCAGGCGGCTGGACCCGGGTCGTGCAGCCGCTCGCTGCACTGCTGGCAGCATGGCCGCATGCGGGCCGCCCGCACCTGACGCCGCGCCGCCGCAGCTCCTGCTGCAGCGCCGCGCCTGGCTCTCGGCCGAGCCACGGCCGCGACCGGCGGCGTGCGTCGTAGTCGCCCACCTGCGAGCGGGCGACGGCGCACCCACGGTATAGAGAGGTCTTGGTCCAGGTGAACCACCAGGGGGTGGTGATAACACGTGCAGACAGCCGCCGGGGTGGAGGCGGTCGGGCCGCAAGCCGCGACACCGCGGCAGCCCCGCCGTTGCGGCGCGGCCAGCGCCAAGCCCGCAGCGCTAGGCCAAACCCGTGTATGCCGCTCAGCCCCACACCTGAAGCAGCAGCGGCCGCAGCTCCAGCCCGGCCCACAGCCCGTCGCCCGGCAGCGCGCGGCCAACGGCGGCGGCCACGAGCCCCTCTGCCAGGGCCCTGGCCAGCTGGCAGCCGTTGCGCTCGCGGACCGTGACCACGCGCTGGGGCACATGGGGGAGGCGGTGTCGGGGCAAGCAGGGTTGCGGCGAGGGCCACGGTCGCACGCCACGCACAAGGCGCGGCACCGGCCCTGCTGCGTCCCACACTCCCATTGCGACCCTCAGCGGCAGCTGCAGGCCCGGACGCCTAGGATTGCCGAAAGATTCGACAACCCTGAGGATGAGGTGCACAGCCCGCACCCGCGACTCACCAGCGCGGGTCCCGCCGCCGCAGCCGCCAGCACGGTGCCCGCATTGGCGCCTCGGCCCGACAGCACCAGCCGCCGCACTCGGGGCGCCCAGGCCCGCGGCAGGCCCCGTATGAAGGCCGCCACGCTGTTGGCAGGAGTGCTGCCGCCGAGGCCACTGCCCGCCTCGCCGTCCTCGTCCTCGTCCTCAATGCAGTCGGGCACGGCAACCCACACCGGCGCGCTAGTCTCGACGCGCAGCGTCTCCGGCGGAGGGAAGAGCGTGGCCACCTCCCACAGCGCCTGAGGCGGGCAGGGCACGGCAGGATGACGAGGGCGCAGGAGTGGGCGTGAGCTCGCGGCGCATGAGGGGTGCCCATGGCACGGCAGCCAGCGCCACCACCGCCGCCGTAGGCCTGGCCGGCAGACCGTGCAGCAGGGCTCCCTGCAGCGCCACCCACATGCGCACGGCCCCAGTCATAGGTGGACTCGTGCTCGCAGCACGGCCCCGTCCCGCAACGCCGCTCACTCACGTGTGAGCACCAGGGCGTCGACGCGCTCAGCGTCCCCAGCGCCCACGGCGCGCAGCACGCGCGCCGCAGGCGCCGCAGGTCTGCCAGCTCCGCCGAGCGCGGGCCCAGCGGCTCCACGTCCCAGCAGCCCGACAGGACCTTGCGCGGAAGGCCGTACGGCCGGCCGAGCGCCAGGTGCCGGACGTGCAGGCCCGACATGCTGCCGCGCGACACGGCGCCGTGCAGCGTGGGGGCCGCTCCTGGGGCCACGCCGTGGCCCAGGCCGCAGCCCAAGGCGGCGCCGCCTCCAGAGGTGCAGGCGCCGCCTCCAGAGGGGGCGCAGGTGCCGGCGTCGCGCACGCCGGCCGTGAGCAGTGCGTCTGCGAGGGCCGCCAGCTGCTGCATGCAGGCCGTGTACGGCACGCGTACGGACATGCAGGGGCGGCCGTGCGGGTCGGCGACGGCCTCGAGCACCACGGGCAGCGGGTGGCTGCGGGAGGGGAAGCCGTTGACGTCGAGCTCCAGGGTCCGCAGCGAGGGCGGCAGCAGGCCGGCGGCGTCCGGCTCATGGTCTAGGTGGGCGGGCGGCGCGGGGCGCAGCAGCCGGGCGGCCAGCCCTTCGCAGTGGTCGCACAGCTGGTGGTCGGTGATGCTGAGCTTGGTGAGGTGCGGCAGGGACTGCAGAGCGCGCAGCTCTGTCACCGCAAGGGGCTGATTGCCGCCGGCGTGAGGGTTCGCCAAGGGCCTCGTGAGCGCAAGCGTGCGCAGGCCAGTGAGTGCGGTGATGTAGGCCAGGCCGGAGACGGAGGAGAGGTGCAACTCCCGCACCTGCGGCAGGCGGGCCAGCGTGGCGTACAAGAACGCCTCGCCCGCCGAGTCGCGCATCCAGGTGTTGTACTGCCTGGGGCACGGCCTTGACGAGGGCCGCGCAGCGACTGGGGATGAGTAAAATGGCCGATCGGCCGGTCGGTCGTCACGGCCCTACGTCTCTGCTTCGACAAGGCGCATCCCCAGCGTCAGTGGCTTACTTGACGAAGTCCCAGGCGCCACTGAGCTTGAACGTGGAGAGGCCGGGAAATGAAGCCACAATCCAGGAAGCGAAGCTCAGGGGCCGCGGCCAGGGGTCGGTAACATACACCATGTCGTACGGGTAGAACACGACTGACAGCTCATCAAGGCGCAGCTCGTTCGCCCGGCCCAGGAAGCTCGCTATCAGCAGCTGCATGACATCCTCTTGGTTCGGCATGTAGTTGTAGCCGGCAACGACACCTTCCTTAGCCATACCGACCTTGAGGGCACGCAGCCGCGGCCAGCAGAGCTGATCCGGCAGCTCCTTGCGCAAAAAATCAGCATATACAGACATGCCCATCGCACGCGGCTCAATCGTCAGCGAGCGCCTGCGAGCGTCGACCCAGCAATTACTGTGCCGACACGCCGAGCGAAGCGCTGCCATAGCCTCTTCGTTCAAAGAGGCATTAAGAACATCAGCTGCACCAAGGTCAAGCTCGTAAAGAACGTCAAGCAGCCCGCGCATTCTCTCAAGCGAGACATCTGCGTGTTCGTTGCGGGGTATAGGCACCGTGTGTCTTGTTGGCACGCTGTAAGGTGTGACTACGGCTTGGAATCAGAAGCAGCATCTGCCATGCCAAGTGGTACCCCCAGGGATGGCACCTTTTTGACACGTACCCCGCTCGTACCCCTGGGTCTGGTTCACTCCCATTCGGTCCCACCCGCCTCTGCCGCCCCCGGTCTGTGGCGTGGGCATGCTGCGAGGGACAGTCCATGGCCCCGTATCGCCATTCCACCACTTTGGCTGACCCGCGCCATAGACCATAAACATGCAGAACTAACTAAACGGACCCAAGGGAGGTGTCCAGCAACACGGACCAAACGCCTCGTAGCATAGGTACTAAGGTTGGTTCGCCCCTTAAGGGGCACGAGCTGTGGAAGCCCATGACAGCCCCGAGCACAGACATGCGCTCCGCTCCGCTTTTCCATTTCATGGGTGGCCGCCCCATGAACACTTCAGCGTGTGATATGGCTATGTGTCCAGTGCTCGCACCATGACCTCGCTCCCAGTTTGTTACCTGAAGTTACCCCAACCTGAAGTTTGCGCAGAGGTGTCTACGGAGCTCGCTTGCAAACTTGAAACGCAACCCTCTCTCGTCACCGTGCACCCCCAGCCTGCTGCCACTGGGTTCACAGCTGCACACGTCAGGGGCCTCGAGCACACAGCTCCGTGCACCCGTCTTTGTACGGGCATGGGCCCTATCGGCCACTCAGCAAGAACCAATCGGCCCCAGACCATGCAAGCCAGGAGGCCTCCTCATGCAAGCAATGTGTTCTTCCCTGTGAATGAACGTTCGGGCTGTCGCATTGACATGGCGGGCCGCTCTGAAGCAGGGGAGGCCCCTGCCCCCAAGTGCCAAGCGCTTGCCCCTCGCCCCATCTATGCCTTTGAACGGAAGAGTTGATTATGGCCTAAGGATCGCAGGTGTCGAGATGGCATGTAGGGTGCATTGAGGGCAATGCAAAGTGGCCGGCACCTCGGGAAGCCAGGAGCCCAACGCCGGCTTGTCAGCTCAGTTCGGCACACACACGCACGGTCAACTGCAGCTGCTCATTGCACGGCATCTTTCTAATTAACGCTGCCGCCACTACTGTGTTGCACCGGAGACGTCGTGGGCGCTGTGGGCGTCGTGGTGACCCTCGAGCTGGCTTCGGAACGCTGAGGGAACGTTGCAGGGCTCGTTTGGGTTTGGCACGTGTTGCCGTGCTCGTTCATAATAAGCAATGCAGGTAACGCCGCTGCCAAGCACTAAGGATGCCTTGAATAACATTATAACGTGCGATGCGCTGCAGAAGCGTTGACCAGTTGGTAGCGACAGCTCGCGCCATGGCCTAGCCCTCAGGGCTATGGCCTCGCTCTACCGGATGAGGACCAGCTTTTGAAGCTGTCATTACTTGCACTTGTTGGCTAACGCGACGCTAGCAGGGGCATCTGCATGCCAAACTCGCTAGCTGTGCAAACGGGCCAAAGCTGAAGCTACGATGGGCGATAGGACACCAAAGCGTGTCTCTACTATAGCTGATAAGATAGCGCTGTTCCGTTCTCCGCAGCCGACGTCTCCACCGAGGTATGTGGGGCGGGTGAAGCCCACGCCCGGTAGCGGCCAGCTGCAGCGGCGACGGTGCAGGTTGCCATTGTGCCAGGGTAACTTTTAACACGCGTGCCGCTTGCTCAGGTCCGGCCAAGAGGAGTTCTGGTGGCTGAAGTCGCCGACGTCTGGGGCCGCGGACGCAGCGCCGCGCGTCTCGTCCAGGGCGGCAGCTGTGCGCCCACCCGGGCAGCACCGCGCACCGCCGCCAAGCGGGCAAGACCCGCGACTGGAGGTCGATGCAGCCTCCCGAGCGTTCGACCAGGGTCGGCCGGGTGAGCGGGTGTGCAAAGAGCACGCGTGCAGGCACCTACCTCCCACGCGCGCCCGCCCTCCTCCGCGTATCGCCAGCACCTACACACCACCAACGACGCACAGCTCCAAGCCGGTATGCTGCCTGACCTGCCCACAGAACGGACTCAGACTGGGCGCCCGCCTGCCGCCGCGGGCCCGCCCGCTGCCGCGCGCTCCTCCGGCACCGCGGCCGCGCTGCAACGCCTGGCGCGCGAGCATCCCGCGCTGTACCAGGCGGTCATGGGCATGGAGCAGGGCCCCGACGGCCACCTCTCCGACGCGGCGTTGCGCATGCTGGATTTAGTCACCGCCCGCTCCCGCTCCTCCACCGCGCCGGAGGCCGGCCCGGCCCGGCCTGCCCGCGGTACCAGCGACGACCACAGCCACATCACCGTGACGGTGCGCCCTGACGGCTTCAGCGCCGCCGACGCAGCGCGCGCGCTGGCGCAGTCCCAGCAGGTGCTCGCTGAGACCGTGGCCGTCAGCGCGGCACAGCTGCCGCCGTCTGGCAGCACGGCGCCCTCATCCTCATCACCAGCAGCAGCAGCAGCTCGCCAACAAGGCGGTCCCTTGTCGGGGGAGGACAGCATGGACGACGTCATGGCGCGCTACCGCACGCGGGAAGTTGCCGAGCGGCCCAGCTCCTCCAGCGGCCCTCGGACCGCTGCGGCCACTGGGCCGCGGGCCGCAGGTTCTGCGGCGGCGGTGCCGCGGGTGCCGCGGACAGCCGCGGCAGAGGCGCCGCCGGCTTCCGGGGAAGCCGGCAGGGAGGGGCGCGCCGCCCCAGCCCGGGACTTTGGCGCAGAGGCCGGAACGCAGCGCAGGCAGCCGGCCAGCGGCCCGCACGAGCCCGCGGCAGCTGTGCCGCAGCGTCCGGCGTCCGCAGGAGCAGCCAAGGCGCCCACGGAGGACAAGCTGGCCAAGATCCGGAGGCTCGCGGACATTGCCAGCAAGCTGGCGGTATCCGCCCCCCAGGCGCTCTTCTCGCAGCGCAGCTCCGAGGACGGCACCGGCGCAGCGGCGGCGCCTGGGCCCACTGCTGCGCATGTGACAGGCGAGACCCTGGCCGCGCGGGTCCGTGGCGGCAGCGGCGGCGGCGCGCCCCCGGAGTTGGCTGCGGAGCCCAGCCTGTCGGGGTACCACAGCGCGGCGCTGGCGGCGGTTGTCGAGGCCGCCGCCATGAGCAACGCCGCGGCCGCGTCGCGCCTGGCGGAGGTGTCATCGCTGACGCTCTCGCCGGGCCCGGCGTGGCCTGGGTCGGGCGCGGTGGAGGCTGTGCCGTCGGCAGCGGGACCCGCTTATGTAAACGCAGCTGCAGCTGAGCCGGCTGCGGCGCGGCGCGTGCAGTTCTCGCCCCACATGCCCCAGGTTGGAGCCCGGGGCAGGGTTGAGCCCGCATTGCGTTCCCGGCTGCGCTGCCCTTGTCAGAGGGTTGGGAGGGGCAGCGCCTCGCCTAAGCCGTACGTTGACGCCCGGGTCTTCCCACGTGCCGGCAGGTCCGCCTGTACAGCCAGGCAGCGTCGGCGCAGCTGCCGCCGGGTCACATGGCCGCACTGGCCGCGGCCGCTGCCGCCGCTGCTGCCGCGTCGCCGCCGCTCGCCGCTGCCGTGGCATACGCGCCCGCAGCGGCCGTAGCTACCGAGCCCTCCGCAGCCGCACCGTCCGCCACCAGCCCTGCGCCGCCGCCCGCGGCCCCTCCCTCTCCCTCACCCGCATCCACGCCCGCCCCAACCCGCAGCCCTCCTTCCTCCTCGAGCGCTTCTCCGAGCCCCGGCCCGCCCAGCACCGCCGGATCCTCCCCCGCAGCAGCTCCGACCCAGCCAGCGCACGTGGTCGGCAGCCCGCCCGCCGCCTCGGCAGCCGGCAGCCCTCCCACCGCAACCCCAGCCCCGGCCGGGGGCCAAGCCCAGGCCGCGGCCGGCAGCCCTCCCGCAGCCAGTTCAGCGGGCGGCAGCCCCCTTACAGCTGCCGCCAGCAGCCCGCCTGGCAACATGCAGCCCGTGTTCCTGCTGCCCTCACCCGTGCCGCCCGGGCGCTCGGACTCGCCTCGGCCGACCCACATCTTCATCCCCGCCGACCCCGCGCTGCCGCCCGCGCTGGTGGCCGTGCCCGGCTACGAGCCGCTGCCGCGCGACAGCGTCAGCCCTCCGCGACGCTCCAAGAGCACCAGTCCGCCGGCCCGCGGCGCCGCCAGGCAAGTGCTGGCGTGGGGTGCGGTCCGCTGCGAACTGCGTGTGTGCACATGGGGTGCATGCATCGTGTGTTCAGGAATAGGGAACGTGTAGAAAGCGCGACCCGCGCGGCACGTGTGTGCACATGCATGGGCTGGTCGGCGAGACCCTCTCTTGAGGTAGGCGGTATGAAGCCGGCCTAGGAGCCGCCTGACCGGATGACCAAGATGCTGTCCTTCCGGCCACCCCATGTGCTGCAGCTCGCGGGCAGGGCAGGCGCCTCCGGCATCCACGGAGGCCTCCGCTAAGCCGGCCGAGCCGGCCGCTGGCAGCGCAGCCGCTGCCGGCGCGGCCTCCGCTGCCTCGGGCGCAGCGGCGGCTGAGGGCGGCGGCCGGCGGCAGCGCACCGACATTGACCGCATGCTCGACTCGGACTCGGAGGGCGAGGGCGGGGACGCGGCAGCGGGCGGCAGCAAGAAGGGCTCGTCCAGGAGGAAGATGAGCGAGTGGGAGGTGGAGGCCACTGCCGCGCAGCAAGCCGCCGCCCAGGTGAGTTCCGCAGCGCCCGCAACCACCGCCTCGACGGCGCTCGGCTTGTCCCGGCTCATGTCCGGCTCTTGCTGGGCCCCGTACCGGCGCCCATGCCTGGATGTGCCCTTGCACTCCGCGCTGCAGGTGGAGCGCGAGGCCGCGGGCTACAGCCGCAACCGGCTCACTCGCCTGCTGGACCAGGTCGCCCACTGGCGGCGGACCGAGGGCGAGCGGCAGCTGCGGGAGGGCGAGCGAGGGCGGGTGCTGGACGAGCTCAAGGTGGGAGCCCCGGTGGCCGGGGATGGATGGGGCAGGAGTCTAGGGCGGAGGGCTGGCGCCTGCACGGTTGGTTTGGCGCCGTGCCTGCAATCCACGTAAGGTTGCAGCCGGGGCAGCTGCGCTGCGCTGGCGCCGCCTGCGAGCTGATGCCCGCTGCTTGTGTGCGCTGTGTGCCAGGCCATGAGCATCGACCAGCTGGCGGGCCTGCTTGGCCCGGACGCGGCGCTGTTCAAGGTGAGCGGCGTGCTTCGTTCACGGTTGTGGCCTTGGATCAGGAAATGGCGTCCGTCGGCTGCGGTCCGCGCGGACGACAGCTGCTGCCCGGCCCTTGTGCGCGCAGGAAATCAGCCGGCTGCGGGACCAGTTCAGCGGCAACCTGGAGCAGATACGGGGCGAGGCGGGTGAGGCGCGCTGGCCCGCGGCGGCACCGGCTGGCGTCAGCTACGGCCCCTGCATGCCCTTTGCCACAGCTGCGCGAGCCCTTGGTGCTGCACGCCGCCTCTGCGCATACCTTCCAGTGCACCTCTGTGTTCGCCATCCCTCCCTTCGCCTCCCGGCCCCCAGACGCCAACACGCGGCTGGTGCTGGACGCGCTGCAGCAGGCCCACGAGGCCGCGGCCGCAGTCAAGGAGGCCGTCGTGGAGTCGGCGCTGCGGCAGCAGGCAAGCCGCGACAGATTGGCACCGCCTTCCCCATGCCGTCCTCCCTTCTCCGCTGCGCCTCCTGTGCATGTCACGGGCTCCCCGAACCTGCAGCTCCTCCCGCCCTGCCCTGCCGCCCGCCTCACCGCAGGACCAAGTCATGGAGCTGGTGGACCGCGTCGCGCCGCCGCTGCCGCCGCTGCCGGTGCCCAGGAGCCCGCTGCTGCAAGTGCCGCCCGAACTGTAAGCCTCGTCCCGCTCTTCTCCCGCCCTCACCGCTACTATCTCGCGCGCGCCAGCACCGTCCCTGCCTGCCAGCACGCTCTGGCTGCCGAGCCGCCGCCACCACCCACCGCACGCCGCTCTCCTGCCCTCGCGCTGCCCGCCCTGGCCCGCAGACTCGCGGGCGCCACGCCCCAGGTGGCGGAGCTGCTGCAGCCGTCCTGGTGGACGCGCCTGCTGGACCCCACCACCCAGGCCCGCCTGGGCGCGTCCATCGACGCGGCGGCGGGCAGCGCCATCAACCGGCCCGCGGCCGAGGCGGCAGCGCACGCTGAGGCCGCAGCGGCTGACGCCCTGGCGCAGCAGGTCGCGGGTGCGTTGGGGCACCGAGCTGGCAGCACCCAGGGCGTTTGTCACGCGGTGCTCGCCTGTGCCGCTCAACGCGCGCCGCCGGGCGTCGCGCCCCGCACTGCAGCACGCAGCACGCAGCCGGCCCACACTGCGCGGCACCTGCGGTACCAGCCTGACGCCCCTTCCTGCGGCCCTCCTCAGGCGTGGCCGGCGCCATCCGCACCTCCCTGGACCGCACCTCGTCGCCAGGGGCGGCCCACAGCACCCCCGGCGAGCTGTCCGTCAGCGCCATCACGCAGGCCGCACGACAAGTCTCGCACACGGTGAGGGTAGCCGTACTCGCGCGCCGCGTCGCAGGCCGCACGACCGGCGACGCAGCGTGCGCCCGGTCGTGGCAGCTGGCTCCTGCGCCAGTCGCCTGGGGCGTCGGAAGGGCATGAAGCACACACATCCCATCGCGCCTCGGCCGAAGCCGCTGTTGGGCCCGCGCCGGCGACGCGGGGGCATGCCGTACCGGCAACAGAACGTATTGCACCACATCCGGTACCACCATGACACCCTACTAAGCTGGAATGCTTTGCTTTCTTGCCCCCGAATGCGCCGCAGCTCGACATGGCGGTGCGAGAGTACCTGGACCGGCGGGCCACGCCCTACGGCGCCGCACACGAAGCGCCGGAGCCCGCGCCCGCCCCGCCCTCGCCGGCGCTGGGCTCCGTACCCCTGGCGGCCCCCGGCTTCGGTCCGCAGCCTCAGCTGCCCGGCATGGCTACCTGGCCTGCCATGTACGGCCAGACCGGCATGAGCGCGCTTCAAGGGGCGGCCATGCCGGCGGCTATGCTGCCCGATGGCACGTTCGTGCACCAGCCGCACACGGCGGCCACGACGTACCCATACCCGCACCTCCAGCCGCAGCAGCCCATCGCCAGCGACCCAATGCTCTCCGGCAACGTCTTGGGTGCCGCGGGCCAACCCCAGTTGGTGCCCATGGCGCAAGCGGCTGGCGCCGCAGCCGGCTTAGGGCCGGGCATGCAGCAGCTGCTCGCCGCCCAGGGCCTGCTGCCGTCTTACGGCGCCCCAGCTGGTCCGCTACTCAACCTGCCCTCGTACGCGCCCGCGGCGCAGCTACCACCTGGCTTCGCGGCCCCGCCCGGCTGGCCAGGGTATGGGCCGAGCCTGGCATCCGCCGGCCTCGCGGCGGGCGACGGCCTGTCGCGCCGCATGGACCTCGCGTACAGCCCGCTGTCTGCGGCTGGAGGCACCTGGGCGGGAGCACCTTACCCGCACAGCCAGCCGGCGCGCGAGGCTGAGCGGCGCGCCAGCCCTGTGCGTGACGGCGGCGGCCGCGAGGCCTTTCACCCAGCGCCGCCGCAGCCCGGTGCTGTCGGCGGTGGGGGATCGAACGGCAACACGGGCGGCACCGTCAGCCGGGGCAGCTCCCGTGGAGGGCACCAGGAGCAGCCTGAGCAAGGCGCCGTACTCGCGGCCATGGCCAGCCTTGCGGTCAGCGCGAGGGCCTCGTCACCGCCCTCGCCGCCGCGATCCGTTGCCTCCTCCGCCGCGGGGCCCTCGCGGCGACTGCGCTTCGAGCAGCCGGAGGCCGATGCCGCGCGCAGCAGTGGCGGCGGCAGTCAACGCAGCGCCGGCTCGCGCGCGTCAGTGCCGCGCGACGGGCCGAGGACGGGTGCACGGGACTCCGGGGAAGCTTCCGGCGGGGAGCGGGGTTGGGGATCCACTAGCCGCGGCAGTCACGGCAGCCCCTCCCGTGAGCGCGAGCACAGCGCAAGCTCCAGCGACTCCGAGGGAGACCGGGCGTCACGCGGCCGCTTGTACCCTAGCCAACGGCGGGAAGCGGGCCGGCAGGAGCAGCCGCTGCTGCCGTCGCGAGGCAGCGGCAATCGCGACGGCAGCAGCCAGCAGGCGCAGCGGCCGGACAGCCGTGGTGTCAGCGGCGCCAGCGGGAGCAGCAGCGGGGCTAGCGCACCCCGAAGTGGCACGGAGCGGACGGAGCGGCGAACCGACCAGGACCGGCTTGACGGGGGCTCCTCGGCTGCGGGCAGCGAGGCGTCCCTGTCGCGTGGCGTGGCAGAGGTGGGCACGGCCATGAACCCAGCGATGGGCCCGCCAGCCGCCCCAGGGCATCCGAAAGGCCTGGGCCGCAGCGCCATGCAGCTACCAACCTCTTACCCTGCGACGAGGCCCTGCACGGCGCCCGCGGCCGCCGCTACCGCAGCAACGGTCGCGCACCGCTCGGCAGCGGCGCCGGGCGTACCGATGCCGGCACGGCAGCCAGAGCTCATCCCGCAAGCCCAGCAGCCCAGCGCCACAGCGCCGACGCACCGGCAGCAGGCCGCGGCGGCGCCTGGCGGTGGCGGCCAGGCGGCATGGCCCGGGCAGCCGTGGTCGCGCTCCACTTCCCCGCCCGCGGCCGGCCCCCAGCAGGGCGCCTCTGCAGGGCCCTCTCACCCAACTCCCGCCAGCGCGCAGCCGTGGGACCAGCCGCCGCTCTTCCTTCAACCGCAACCGCAGCAGCCTGCAGGGACATCGCCGCCGTGGCCCTACGCGCACGCGCCGCAGCCGTACGCGCCGCCGCAGCCCGCGTACGGCCTCGCAGTTGCCAGTGGGCTGCCGCCAGGCTACGGCAGCCAGCAGGACGCGATGCTGAAGGGCATGGCGCCGCTGGTTGAGGGCGCGCCGGGGCAGGCCGTGTTCCCGTCCAGCGGCCCAGGCTCCCGCGCCTATGCGGCGTACCTGGAGGGCTTTGAAGAGGGCTATGCGGCCATGGCGCAAAGAGGCCCATCGGCCGGCGGGAGAAGGCAGGCGGGAGAGGGGGGGGCGGCGGGCGGCGGGGCCGGAGTGTAGGGGACGTGGTACCTGAGAGTAGGTGCGGCGGGCTCGCTGTTCTGGGCCTGCTTGTGGTCAAGTGGGGCAGGGCTGTGGCCCGTGAACGAATGACGCAAGGTGATCAACCCGTATGCAATTGGGTTTCCTGCATCCGAGCATACGTTGCTTCTGGTAGCACTGTCGGTGAGCAAAGCACTCGCATCGGCACGATCAGCTTCAGCCTGGCATTCCGCCAGCCGCAACCTCCCATACCCGCCAGATGGGCCAGCTTAAGCTATTGCTGGCCGAAACTGCGGCCCGGCCCGACCCCAGTGCCACCACCGCCCCACCTCATGAGCTGCGGGGTTGCAGGCTGGGAGGCCCGGCTAGCGGCTGCCCGGCCGCCCGAACCCTTTGCTGCCTACGGCCCTACGTACTAAAGCCCCCCACGTGTCTGCAGCGAGGGCATGCGGTCATTCCGGCTGAGCCATCCTCATGAGCTTCAGTGTTAAGCCTTTGACCCGTGCCTGTCCTCATGTCATCAGCGCCTGGGCTGCATGGGAGCAACCCCACCACTTGCAGAAGCCCCCGCTGCGCGGGGCTGGACAAGCTGTGCTGTCGAACGCGACCGGCAGGGGCCAGCAACGTGGCCGTTGGAGCACGCAATGTCGTTGTTGATACCGACGAGTCTCGCTCTGCCCTTGACTGCCTTCACCTGACATCGGGCCACAGGTGCCCACCAACCAACCCGTACCGGAGGTACGCCAGAAACTAACGCGCCGCAGCCAGCGCCCCGGCGTGCACTTGGACTGCAGCACACAACAACTGTTTCCCGCCAACCCCAACCCAAGGCGCAACCCAACCCAAACGCCCCGCCAACCCGGATCGTAAGTTTGACACACAGCAGGTCGCCACCAAGATCCCACGCACATGTCGGGAACCACGTAGCGTGCCACAGTATATACAGACATGCCACAACGTTACAGACAGTACAGGTGGTGGTCAGTAGGCCTATGCACATACACGTCAAGGTTCCACGGCGTCGGAGGCAGGTAACACGACCAACAGGTCCACACCGCGCACAAACCTGTCTCAGCTGCGCATGGGTGCATGGCTCGCCCCAAAAAGAGCGAGGCGAGCCGACACTACCGCGGAGGGCGTGTAAATTAAATTGATGAACGAACACACTACAGCCAACGAACAAGCTCCCACGTCAACGTTAGCAAAGCAACTCACGAAGGCAGGCCGGGGTCCATACGCAAGCGACGCCGTCCGCTCACGAGCCATTCATTTCTGGGCGTAGCCTCCGCTGCGCAGCGGCTAGGGCGACGTTGAAATGCCCTCATCACCCACGAGACTCCGCAGCCATCACTGCCGCCGCCGCCCCTTGCCGCCACCGCGGCCCTTCCGCTTCGCCGCAGCGCCGGCGCCCACCTCCTGCCCACCCTCCTCCGGGCTCGCGCCCACGGCCGGCGGCGCGCGCTTGGCCGCCTCCCTCTCCAGCCACGCGCCCAGCGCGGCCTGCCGGTCGGGCTGCATGGCCACGACCTCCAGCATATGCGGCCAGTCGACGGGGCAGCCCAGCGCCAGCAGCTGCCGCAGCGCGCCGACGCCCGTGCTGGGGTGGCTCGCGGCGCTGCTGAAGATGTGGTAGTTGCTCAGATCGTAGCCCAGGCGGTGCAGGGCGCGGAGCGTGCGCAGGTCGCCGCTGCACGCGGCCGCGTGGTGTGGCGCCTGGTTCTGTGGGGTTGCGGGCACCGATGCGCAGGCAGGCGTGCGTCAGCCGCTGCTTGTATTGCGGGGTGACCGCCACACGGCCGGCCCGACCCTGTCAGGCAAACGAGGATGCAGAAGGCGCACCAAGTCAACCCTGCCTGGCGCCGCGCAGATCGTACCGGCCGCTCGGCGTGCTGCGCTGCGACCCACTCCAATGCCGCCAGGCACCCCGACCGGGCGGCCAGCGTGTGAAGGAAGATGTCCCATGGCGCGCCCCGGCGGAGGACCCAGGCGGCCAGCTCCACGTGACCGTTCTCCACTGCGCACGCCAGCGCGCCCCCCAAGGCGTGAGGCATTAGGCCTAGACCCGGATGGTTTGGGCTCGGCCGCAAACCAAGGGCGGCCTGCAGACATGGACACAGGGAGCATCCATGGAGACGGTGGTTGGCCAGACGCAGGCCGCGTCGAGGGAGCTGCGGCCCGGGCTGCTTAGGACCTGACACCCCGGTGTGGACGAGGAGATTATGGATGGGCTGGCCGGGCTGGCCGGGCTGCGTATGACTTGCAGGCTCTCATCCCCGCAACCAATTGAACCTACCTCCGAAGCGGGCAGAAAGACGTCAAAGCACCATTCCGCGACGGCGATGCTGCCTCCGCGGCCCGCGGACGCCAGAAGACCGACGAAGCTTTTGGGGTGCAGGTGCAGGCCCTTGGCGTGCAGGTACTGCAGCAGCGGCAGCCGGCCCGTCGCGGCGGCGGCCTTGAAAATGCCCTGTGCGGCGTTCCACGATTCAAGCTGCGTGAAGTCCACCCCCAGCTCCTCCACTACGCACGTCAGCACCTCTTTGCTGCCGGTCCCTGCGGCCTCGACCAGCATGCTGCGGTGGTCATTAGGGAGCACAGGGTAACCCTGCTGCTGTAGCCAGCGCAACCGCGCCATGGCTTGTGCCGGGTCGCGCACGCTCGACAGCACGCCGCCATAGGGGGTGTGTCCTCCGTACAGCCGGGCGGAGCGGGGCACGCCGAGCGCCGCCTCCAGCCAGCGCAGCTTGTCGCGCCAGCAGGCCGTGGCGCTGCCGGCCGCCGCAGCGAAGGCCCGGCCCTGCGCGTCCTCGCCGAGCGCCAGGACCCGCGGTGTCGCGCTGCTGCTCGTCGGCTGGCGCTCCACCAGCCAGGCGTGAAGCCTCTGCACGTCTGCGAGGTTACAGCCCGCGAGCGCCTCCTCCAGCAGCGACGCGGAATCCGTGCAACCCCAGCCAGTCGGCCGCCGGTCCCCCAGCCACATGGATAGGCCAACGTGGCCGCCCCGTGCCGCAGCCTTCATGGCACTGGCACACCACGGGACCTTACCGCTCTCCAGCAGCCACACGCACACGTGCCGGTGGCCGCCGCGGGCGGCCGCTTCCAGGACGGTGCGGTCAAGCGGGCAGCCGCGAGCGGCCAGCCTGCGACACAGGGCCAGGTGCCCCGCCGATGCGGCCGCCGCGGCCACCTCGGCCGTCAGAGCAAGCTCGACGGCCTCCAGAGCGCTGTCCACCGAGGGCATGCTGCCGGTAGTCGCCGCACCGCACACGAGCTGGCGCCGCTTGGCGAGGGTCCAGGTGGATGGAGCGGCACCATCCTCGGTCAGGAACGAGCCGCGCCTGAAGACGTGCTCGGGCACCGGCTGTGATGCATATATCGTCTTGCATGAGCGGAATTGAGCTGCAGAAGCCTTGTCGAGCAGCCTCAGCGTGCACGCGACATCGTTGACAGGCAGGAAGCTGGCGATACGCTCGGCGATGGCCGGCATCCAGGTGTACTGCGATTGGCGCTTGGCAGCAGAGCGCGTGCGCGGAGCAGAGCGCTCAGGCTGTTGCCTAGGCATTGGAATTTCGAGCAACTTGGGTCAACAAGAGGCTGGCACAACATTGCTAATGTGATAGGCTAATGAGACATGTCTGACTTGCTTTCTAACGGTAGCTTGATTCCTTGCGCAAGTCCATGAGCATGCGTGCATGCCACACGCCCCGGTAAATTTGCCCAGGGCTCTCAGGGCCTGCCTGCCCGGCCGCGCTGGCTCTGGCTTGTGGCGCCCGTGGAGTGCGGCGGCGTGTGTGTGCTGGCCGCTTCGGCGGGGGACCTGGGTCCGGGAGGGTTTGGGCGGGTTCCGTGCCATGCACGAAGGCCGTTAGGAAGCCGGCGCCATGGTGGTTTGGGACATCGCTTTTGGAGTAGGCTTTTGCTGTAGGCCCATGGAGTCGTGGTATGGCTCTAGACACCTGGTCCTGTTTGCGTCTGCGGGGGTGCGCTGCGGCCCGGCCTCCAGGCTCGGAGCCGTGCGCCCCCTGCCTGGCTTTGGCTCTCGCGTCCTGTGCTGCTAAGGCGGCTGGACGCATTGATCTGGATTTTGCGTGCTGTGTTTGGGCGGCCTTCTGATGGGTGCACGCTGACTCATGCTTTGCGCACGTTGCGTCGAGAGGGTGGGCGCTTGGTCGGTTGGTAGGGACGTTTTCTCCTGCCCCGAAGACCACTCCGGGCGGGGGACATGGGGAATCGGCTGCGGGGAGGTGTCTCTGCGAGGTGTCTCCTGGTTGCCGGCTTCGGGATGATCGCCGGCTTGCCGTCTGCCA
This sequence comes from Chlamydomonas sphaeroides, assembly GCA_001662425.1. NCBI lineage: Eukaryota > Viridiplantae > Chlorophyta > Chlorophyceae > Chlamydomonadales > Chlamydomonadaceae > Chlamydomonas > Chlamydomonas sphaeroides. Next base: position 53,401 of record BDDC01000176.1, on the reverse strand, counting down.
TTTCCGCTCCATGTAATCACCGCTCCCTGCCGCCCGCCCCTGCCGCCGCGGCGGCTGCGGCCCCTGCCGCTCCAGCGCCCGTGGTGCCTGCCGCCCCCGCTGCGGCGGCTGGCGCCGCTGCTGCGGTGGCCCCGCTGGCGGCGCCGCCGATGGTGCCGGCGGCCCCCACGACCGCCTTGGCTGCCACTCTGCGGCGGCTCTGGCGCCTGCCCTGGGAGAATCGGCACAAGGAACCGTTCTGGCGGCTGGCGGTCGGTGGCTTTGCTGGATGCGGCCGGTACCGGGCGGCGGCTGCCCGTGGCTGCCCGTCGCGCTGCCCGTGTGGCGCGGCTATGGCTGGCGGCGCCCGCATCCACCACTTCTGGGACTGCCCCGTGGCCGGGGCGCTGCTGGATGTCGTGTCGCAACATGTCGGGGCTCCCATCTCCCGCCAGGCGCTGTGGTTGGTCCAGGCGCCCGAGGCATGCAGTCAGCCAGTGTGGGACGTGGTCTGCCGGGGCGCCGTCGCGGCCCTGGACACGGGTCGGCAGCAGCTGTACGGCGCCTGCAAGCGTCCGGACCCCGCCGGCGTGCGGGTCAGGAGCCGGGGCCGGGGGCGCGGGTGAGCGTGCGACAGAGGGCGAGAGCGAGGGCGAGGGCGGGGGCGCGGGGTGGGGCGGGGGCGGGGCCCAGGCCCTGCGCCGGGCCCGTTGCCTGCTCGGGTCTCGGCACGCGTTCAGGCCGCGGCTGTCATCGCGGACTTCTGGGGTCGCTTGGCATCGTACGCGGCCCTCAACCGGCCCGTTTCTAGCTCAGGGAGGGGACGGTTCTGTGCGGTTCGTTGGCCCGGGTGATGTGGGCTCGCCGCCTCTCACATCCAGCTCCGGCTCCGACTCTGACACGTGATTCTGTCCGGGCTTGGTCATGTGTCTTTGTTGTCTGCGTGCTCGTGTCGTGTTCGTGTGCGTGGGTGTGCGCTGTGTGTCGTTGGGCCTTGACCCTGTCCATTTGCCGGTTGACTCTGTGCCGGCTTGCTCCCGGCGCTGGTCTCCTGTTACAGCCTGTCTGCGGGCTTGCCCGCCCATCGTGGCGTTGCCGTTTCTTTTTTCCTTTGTTTGGGCTTCCGATCCCGGCCCGTACTGGTGCGGAGTGAGCGGATTTGTCTTGCCGTAATGCCTGGTGCGGAGGTCAGCCTTTGCGCGCTGCGTGGCTGATCCGTGAGCGCGTCTCCTTGTGGGGCCGGCGTGCGTGGGGCTGGGGCTCGTCGCCGCGTGGGGCTCTGCTTCCCGCTGCGGCCCCTTGCTCATCTGTAATTTCTCTTTTCCTAACAAGCGGTCGTAGGATACGACCCACAGCTTACACGGTAAGTATGCATCGACCAGATATTCGCCATCGCAGGAGGACGACTTCGCTTTCCCCGTGCGTATCCACCTCTGCCCCTCACACCGCCGGCCGTCCCCATTCAACACCACACACACTTACGCACCACTCATGCCTCAGCAGAATTCATCACTAGTGCGCACCGCTTGCACGCCCGCCGGCGTCCCGCCGGCCTCTCGCCACGCAGCACACCCAGAGCCCTCGTCCTGCGCCCGCCCTGAAGGCCCCAGCGCCCACGATGCAGTCACTGCATCCCTGCACAGCTCACCATGGTGAGACTCATGGCCACGCTAGCGGCTCCCCTGCCCTCATGACGTTGGTGCCTAAACTCATGTCAACCTGCCGAAAGCCCCGTGTGCGTCGTACACGTCACGCTCGCGTAAAAAAGATGAATACGGTGCATACCCAACGCCTCAGCACCTGCCACATCAGAACCCGCCCAGAAGTAGGCCCAAGCCCGCAACACCAATTATCGAATACCCTGGCTCCTCCCGCCCACCCACCTCGCTGCAGCCGCACTGCACCCACTGCGCCCCACGCAGCCAACCCACATGCTACGACGCTGCGGCCTTCGCCTGCTGCGCCTGCTGCGCGCCCTGCCCGCCGCCGCGCACCACCGGCTGCAGCCGCCGGCGCAGCAGCTCGACCCATTCCTCCCGGCTGCGCGCCGCCTGGCGCGGGCCGCACGGGACAATGTGCGACGCCAGCTTGTCGAGCTGGCCGGTGAAGACCATGACGCCGACGTCGAAGAAGCCCACGCCCGCGAAGGCCAGCGCTGCGGCACAAAGGGACGCGGGACAGGCGCAAGGGGCAGCTTGGCGAGGGCGGTGTCAGGAGCCGCGGCCTAGCGCTGGCGGCGTGCGAGCACGGCTTTGACGTGCAAGGGGCAAGCAACGCCCACGAGCTTCCTTGGCGCGCATGCGCTGGGGTGTGCCCGGTAAGCGAGCAGCAGCCAGGTGGAGCCAAGGCACCTGGGGTCCCGCCCCGGCCCGCCCCGCCCCGCCCCGCGCCCGCTGCTGCGCTGCGCTCACCGTCCTGCTCGTCGTGCGCCGGCAGAGTATCTATAAATTTCTGCGGAAGTTCACTCCAGTGCAGGCGCGAGTTGAGGTGGTGGATGATGTGGTAGCCGTCGTTGAAGGTGCGGCGGTTGTCGGGGCAGGCCAGGCAGTTGTACGTGCTGGCGGGGTGGTGGGGGAGCGGGCAGCGAAGATGTGAGGTCAGGGTCCAGGCGAGCGTGGGGCGGGCCAGGAACCGGCTGGGTGCAACACCGGGCGAGGGCGCGCCTGCGGGGCAGCCACTGGTGAAGGTGTGCGGCACGCCTGAAGCGCCGCCGCTCAACCGCGCCCGGCGCATCACTACGGAGCGAGCGCACCTCCGGTAGGCGCTGTGCGGCCGGTCCGGGTCGACAAACACGTGCTGGCTCCAGTTTCCGAACGCGAGCGGCAGCGTGATGAACACCAGTGGCAGCAGCATCACCCACAGCGTGGCCACGGGGTTGAGCCACCACAGCAGGCGCACACTGGACCAGTAGATGAGCGTGGAGGCCACGAAGGTGGCTGCGTCGCGGGTCCGGCCCTTGCCCTGCAGGTAGGCGGGCAGCTCGAACCAGGTGCCAAACAACAAGCGCAGCCAGTACCTGCGCCGTGGAAGGGAGGTTGGGGCAGCAGAGAGGCCATTGGCCAGCCGAGAAGGGAAGGCGCTGAGGGCTGCAGCGGGCAGGTTCACGGGCGCGTCTTAGTCAAGAGGAGGTTGCTGGCGGTGTGTAGCGGGAAGAACACAAGGTCGCTGTGTTTGAAAATTTGGATGCCGAGAAGCAACAAGTGCGGCCAGGGCAGGGGTAAGTTCATTGCCGATAGCCAGGTGCTCTCAGGACGGGAGACAGCGCGCCTGTGTGAGAAGGAAGCGACGAGGAGAGCAGACGAGCCGCGGCTTCCTTAGGCGGTCACCTGCGCACCGCTGCTTACTTCACGAGGTGCGGCAGGCTGTTGCGCGGTATGGCATCTGTTGCTGTGAGGTCCCCTGGGCTCCTGTTGTCCTCCTGCGCGGTGTGTAGTGGGCATCGAGGTTGGGCAGAGAACGAGGGCTTGAGCGCCAGGAGGGATGAGGGTCCAGGCTTTAAGGATAAGCTATGGTCCTTGAATTGGGAGACTTTTCGAGGATGACATTATGCATGGGCGAGTTCATTAGGAAGGACTAAGAGCGTGTCTTACCACGTGGTGCATAACGACGTGATGATAGCGGTACATGCCCAGCGGCACACCGTACAGGAGAGACAGCCCAGGGACGATGGCGTTAAGGCCGCGGCACTCTGAAGGAGGAGCAGTGTTCAAAGGAGACAGCGGGGAATTGACGGGCCTGCAGGTTGCCACGCCGGCAGCACACAGAAGCCGCAACCCACCGCACCCCACCTCGCAACCCTCGTCCCCTCGCCCTGCCCCCAAGCCTCCTGCACCTAACCTTGCCGGAATAGGGTCCTGTGCTCCGTGAAATGCAACGTTAGCATGAATCGTTGAAGGAAGAGAGCGAAGTTCGTGGCCATGTAAAGCGCCCCCACAAGGTGACTGGAGTTGTATGCAAACAGCAGGGCTACCGCTGGGAGCACAATGAGCAGCTGGTTGCACAGCAAGTGCGCAATCGGTTCATCGCGCGGGTCAAAGAGAAGTTGTCGCAAGCTTTTCATCACTGCCTCAGGCATGTGAAAGAGGTATTCCTCGCGGTGGCTTCTGATGTCGCACTTGGCGAGTTCTACAGCGTCATGCTTACAGCTCGCAGCCGCTGCGGCCTCGGATGGCTCAGGTGCCTTTGCCATCCTGCTTTACGTGAGCGCACTGTCTGGGTTTGCAGAGCACTTCAGGGGCCTTGGGTGGCAAAACACCTAAACACGGGGTTTCTGGATCCACGCGGCCAGGTTTGCCGTGCAGAGCGCCGAGCTGCGTGCCGAGCACTGTTGACACAACCAACTATTATGAGATAGCCCTGAGCTCGTCGGAGCCTACTTTAGCGCAATTATGCCTTGCGCGTTGAACCGCGCGCTGGGAGGATGAGCAGCCTTGCCCAGCTGCGAGCTGAAAAGAATAAGTTTATAGCGGAGTCGCAAGGCCTGCTGTACGCGCCGAAGCACCAGCGCAGGGCACGGGACGAGGATGACCCGGCGTGGACCGACGACGACAGCGACCGCGACGATGCACGGTGCGGTGCCTGCACCGTAGCGGCCTGGATGCGCCGTTTGCGTGCTGTCGCCAGGCACGTACTCACCGCCCGCACCACGGTCGGTGCCCAACCCGCTCGCAGAGGCCGTCGGGCGGCCGCCAGTCCTGCGACGCAGCGGGTGGTATCAGAGCTTTCCAAGCTGCTCCAGCAGGTCTGTCATCGCCTGCATGGCCATGTGTGGTGCTTTGCCGGACAGACCCTGGCCCAGCCCATCTCGTTTACGCGCTCACCAGCCCCACCGGCCCTTGACTTAAACCCAGGGCGGCGCTGGAGGCGTCGCAGATGGTGCTGTGGAGCGTGTGCTCGCCGGAGCTCTCCAGCAGCCAGGCGTCGCTGCCATCGCGGGCGGCATCGACGTAGCCAGGGACTACCTCAATCAGGCAAGGCTAGGGCAGTTCAACGCCAAGGCCACAGCCCAATCCTGTGGACCAGCAACCCACAACTCCCTGCCACCTCATGTAACCCTGCCCAAACTACGACCCCCTCAGGTGCTCGGCCAGCTGTACGGACCCGATGCCGCGACGCCCGCTCCCGGCGCCGCCGCCCTCCCGCCACCCACAGCCCACACGCCACAGCCGCAGCAGCCAGCCTGGCCAAGCGCCCCGCCCGGCCCCTCCTCATGGCCCGCGCCAGCGCCGGCCACCACCCCTCCCTACCCCTCCCACCCACCGCCGCCCGGCTGGCCGACCGGCCCTGGCCCTTACTCCGCGCCCCATCCCAACCCCTACTCCGCCGCCGGAGACGAGCCAGAGCAGCCGCGGCCGCCGCCCCGCCAGCCACCGCACCACGGGCGTATCAAGCAGCAGCTGGACCTGCTGGGCAACGCGGACCAGCTGGCAGCCATCATCTCCGTGGCCACCACCGCCGCCACCACCGCCGCCGCCGCCGCCGTCAAGTCCAGCATGGCAGCCACCACGCCGCCGCTGCCGCCGGGTGCCTTTGCGCGCATGCACGCCGCCGTGCACGCGCGCGGCGGCGACGGCATGGGCATGTTGATGGGTGGGGCGGGCCTGCAGGGGTTGGGGGAGGACAGCCCCGACCCGCAGCCGCAGCAGCGCGAGGGCACGCTCGTGGCCCCGCACCGCCGGTCAACGCCCATGGGCGCGCTGCGGGGCGCGGCGCAGCAGGAGGGGCGCGGCGGCGGCGAGGGCGAGGGTGGCGACGGCGGTGGCGGCGAGGAGCGGGAGGGCGATGCGGAGGGGCAGCGCGACCAGCAGGGCGGCGGCGCGGCTGAGGCCGGCTCAGGAGAGGGGCCGCGCAGGCCGGCGCCAAAGGACCCCTGGCTCGCGCGCCTGGCGAGCCCCTTCAGCGAGTCGCGCAGCCGCGACCGCAGCAGCGGCGACGGCGGGAGCGGCGGCGGGAGCGGAGGCAACCTGCGTGTCGTGCGGCTGGGGAAACCCAAGGTGACGGCCCGGACGCCGCCGCCGCCGGGAGCTGGCGGCAAGGGTGCCGCTGCCCGCGCCGCGCAGCCGCGGCGCGCGGACGTGCAGGAGCCCGAGCAGGAGGCTCCACGGGCGGGCGGCGGTGGTCGGCGGCCGGAGCCGGTGCCCTTCCCCGGCTGGGACGCGGACACAGGCGCCGACGCTGGCGGCCAGCGCGCCGGCGGACGGCCGCCCACGCAGCAGCAGGAGCTGTCGCCGGTCCGCGCCGGCGCCGAGGCCGCTGCGGAGGACGACGCGGACGCGGCGCACCCGCACCTGCGGCAGCGCTCGCCGGGGCTTGTGGCGCGCCAGCAGGTTGAGGAGGGGCAGCTGCCGACAGACGGCGTCTACGTCACCGGAGGCCCCTCCATCTTCGCGCGCGCGGCGGCGGGTGCGGCCGACGGCGGCGGCGCGGGCCAGCAGCTCCGACCGGCGGCGGCGGCGCCGCCGCCGCCGCGGCGCAGCGAGCTGCCGAGCGACGTGGCGGGCGTGTTCCGCAACACGCTGGCCTTCATTGCGGACCCCGACCGGGCACGGCTGCAGCAGCAGCACATCCCGCCCGCCTGGGCGGCCATGGCGGACGTGGAGGAGCGGCGCGAGGCACAGCGGTGCGTTGCGGCGGGCGGCGGTGCACGCTGCCGCACACGGGCATGGGCTGCAAGCCCTGCGGCGTGCTGACGGGGCCAGCAGCACGGGAGCTCCAATGCCGGCCCCCCCACTTGAGCTGGCTACACGCGGGCTGTGTAACATGCAAACTCATGCGCACGCTGTCCGCAGGGAGGCCGACGAGCTGCTGGGCGGGGCCTTTGACTACCAGGCGGCAAAACGCGAGCTCGACCGCGCCAAGCGGGGCTCCCGCCTCATGCAGGGCGCACCTGCAGCGCCCGCCGCCGCCGCCATGGCAGTGCCAGCCCTGGTGCCCGCCGCGCCTCGGTCCGGCGTCGCGGGCCGCGGCCGCCCTGGGGCACCCGTCTCGGCCGGCGCGGCCGCGGTGGCGCTCATGGCCCCGGCTGCTCCTGCGGTTGCCGCGGGTCCGGGGCCTGTGCGCGGCGACATCGCCGGTGTGCTGCCGCCGCCGCACTCGGTGTGGGAGGTGGAGGAGGCGTGGTGGGACCTTGACGAGTTCAGCAAGGTGCGGTGCAGCAGCGCGGCGGGAGCAGGCGGGGGCAAGGGCCGCAGGGGATGGGGCAGCGGCGCCGCCCGCCTTGGACAGGGGGTCAGAGGGCGTTGGGCATGGTTGATGAGAGACTTGCCGCCAACGCCCTCGCCTGCTGCTTTGCCCTGCAGGCGGTGCAGGCGGAGGTGGCCTATCGCGCCGCAGCGCCACCGGGCGCCAATGCCGGCCGCGGCTCGCCGGGCCCTCCTCGCGGCACAGTGATCGGGCCGGCCGCCCCCGCGGCTATACGGCCAGCGGCGCCGCGGCTGTCCGCCGGGGAGCGCCAGAGGGCGGGGCCTGGTGGGCATCCTGCGGCGGCGCAGGGCTCGCCAGGGTCGCCAGGTACGCAGAATCGGCCCGCATTGCGCGTTGTGGGCCAGGCTCTGGCGTGCAAGCTGTGCTAGCTACGTTGCTGGCAGAGCTCACACAGCACAGCAGCGTGGGCACGCAGAAGCTACATACCCCGGCTGCCCTCGGCATGCTCGCAGGAGCCGGAGAAGCGGCGCGCAAGCGCGTTGCGAGCCCCGCCCGCCTGGCTGCCCTGGCGGCGCCCAGGGTTCCCCCCACGGCGCCGTCGGAGCGCTCGCCGTCGCCGCCTCGCGGCGCCTCGCGGCGGCAGGAGCCCACGGGGTCCGCGCGCGTCGCGTTCGGGAGGCGCGTGGAGGACCGCTCGAAGGCCCCCGAGGCGCCCACCGGCAAAGCCAGGTGGGGTGCTCCATCATCTCCCATCCGCTGCTCCTCCCTGCGTCTATGTTTCTGTGGGCGGCCACCCGACTTGCCGGTTCCGCCGTCTTTAGCAATTGTCCTCGACCCCTGCCCGCAGAGCCCGCGCCGCGGGCGCCAGGGGCACCAGCCCCGTGCGCCGCCAGCGCGCGCGGCAAGCCAAGGACGGCGCCGGCGCGCCCGGCGCTGCGGCTGCCGGTGGCGGCGGCAGCCCCTCGAGCAGCGCCACGGACCCCATGCTCCAGATGCTGACGGCGCTGGCGTCCGTGCTGCTGTCCGACGGCGAGGACGGCGACGAGGCCGAGCCGGTTCAGCCCGCGAGCCGGGGCCGGGCCGAGGGCCGCGAGGCCGGCACGCAGGCCGCACCTCCGGCAACGGGCGGGCCGGGCAGCGCAGGCGGCGGCGCCGCGCCAGCAGCGGCCGGCAGGGAGACCTCCGCGAGCCCTCCGCCCTTCGCGCCAAACGTCAGCTCGCCGGGGCCGGGGTTTGCGCCCGCAGCCGAGGCCGCGACCGGCGCCGACGGCGCGGCGCCATGGCTGGGGACCGCGTCCCAGCCCTGGCCCCTCACGACGACCACCGCCCGGCCCCAGTTCGCGTACATGGTGGACACAGCTCACCCGCCCGTCACCCGACTGCCGGCGTGGGCCGCGGCCGCGGCCGCCGCCGACGGCGCTCCCGCTGCCTATGCCGCGGCCGCAGGCGTCGCGCCCAGCGGCCTGGGGCTGGGCACGCCAACGCGCCGGCGGGTTGCGCCAGGTGCGGCAGCGGCGCTGCCGCCTCCGCTGCCGGCCGTGGATCAGGACGCTGTACTTCCTGGGACGAAGTGGCCGTACAGCGCCGGCCGGGCTCCTGCGCACCCGCAGCAGCAGCTGCTCGCCTTCCCCGTGCCGGCCGACCCTGCCAGCACCACGCACATCCTGTCGGACCAGGCGGCGGGGGCGGCGCTGGCAACGGCCGCCGCGGCGGCGCCGTCGGCGTCGGCCCGGGGCCGGCAGCAGCCTGGGGACGCGCTGCAGCAGCTGGAGCAGGCGCTGTTGCAGGTAGGTCCTTGTCACGTGCGGGGCCAGCGTGATGCAGCTTCCTTACATGCGGCTGCCGCGCTCCGTCAGTCCCATGGGGCCCGCACCTATGCCTGAAGCGAGGCCCCCCTGCTACCGGGCCATGCAGGCTGTGGAGGACGAGGTCGTGGGCCGGCTGGCGGTCGCACAGCTGGCGGGCCAGGGCGGCGGCCCCACCAGCGGCGCAGACGACATCGCAGGTGCGCCCCCGCGAGGCAGGCCGCCACCCGCCGTCATGCAGAGGCCCTTCCGCTGCCACTCCGGCAGCGTGTTGTGTGGGACTGAAGCCCCCCGCGCTCGTCTTCCCCGCAGGCCTGCTGCCGCCGCTGCTGGACGCCGACCTGGCGCATCGCCTGGTGTGCGACGTGCTGCGCGAGCAGCTGCGCGGCCTGCTGCTGCACGGCACGCACAGCACGGCCGCCGGGCCCGACGGCGACGAGGGCGGCGGCCTGACATTGGAGGAGGTGGTGGCGCAGCTGGGTCGCACCTCGCTGCAGCCGCCGCGGCCGCCAGCGCCGCCGCAGCCGGGGCAGCAGGAGCAGGGCCTGCAGGCGGGGCCGTCGCTGGCAGCGGCGCAGTGGCAGCAGCCGGGGCAGGGGCAGGGGCCGGGGCCGGGGCAGGGCGGCGGTGGCACCGGCTGGCCCGAGGGCGACGATGTGCCACTGATGGCGGAGGAGGGGCACGGGGACGCGCCCGCGTTGATTCCAGGTGACCAGCAGGGCTGGCAGCAGGCGCAGCAGGCCTCACAAGGCGCCGCTGGGGGCTACTTTCAGGACGAGGGAGAGGCTGGGGAGCCAGGCAGCTTCCCCGGCGGCGAGCAGCCAGGTGTTGCCGCCGGCGCCGGGGGCTGGCCGCCGGGCGCGTCGCCGGAGGCAGGCGCCGCGACGGACGTGGACGGATGGCCCGGCCCAGCGGCGGACGAGGAGGCAGGCGGCCAGAGCCCGCGAGGAGGCCACGAGCTGGACGGTGGACAAGCCGGCTTGGAGGCCGGGCATGGGCCTGAGGCAGGCGGCGCAGATGCCGCTGCCGCGCCCGGGGATGCAGGGCCGCATGGCACCGCATGGGCAGCCGGCGGCGCCGCCGGCAGCCTGGGCGGCGAGCTGTCCGCAACCAGTCTCCGCTCGACAGCTGGCTCAGGCGCCGCGCGTGGCGGCCCGGGGGCCTTGCCCGCAGCTGCTGGGGCGCTGACCACCAGCACGGCCGTGGCAGCGCCGGCCGGTGTGTCGGCCGGCGGTCCCCATGCGCCGGTCTGGGTGTCGCAGAGCCTCCTGACCTCTCCGCCGGCCGCATACGGCGGCTGGCAGGCGCCTGCGTCGGGCCGGACCGCCGCCACCGCCACGCCGGCGCACGCGCACGCGCAGCTCGCGCCAGCACACGCCTCGCAGGCGCTGGTGCCGCATGGCGGGGCCGTCGTCGCGTCATCTGCTGCGGGCCTGCAGGCGGCCGGGGTGCAGGCGCGCGGCGTGCAGGCGGCGGGGGTGCAGACCCGCGCGACGCAGGCGGCGGGCGCTCAGGAGCGGGGCACGCAGGCGGCGGGCGTGCAGGAGCGCGGCGCGCAGGCGGACCCTCCGCCGCCGCACTACCTGCTGCAGGCGGCGCTGGCGGCAGGTGCGCCGGGAGCACAGCGGAGCAGTGTAGCGGCTACTTGTACCCGCAAAGCACTGCTTCCTGGAAAGCCACCCTGGAGGCGGGCCCAGGCTCCCATCCTGCCCTGACGCCAACCCGTAGGCCGCCCTTTGCCCTGTCCCTGCCGCCACTGCCGCAGGCTTGTCTTACGGCGCCGGCCCGCCCCCGCCGCCGCCGGCCTCCGGCGTGTCGCCCTTCCTGCCCGGCCAACCCCCGTACGGCGTCGTACCCGAGGGCCTGCCGCCGCACATGCTGCCCATGCCCTTCCCCTACTACCTGGTGCCCCCTCCCGGCTCCCAGCCGCCTGGCGGCGCGCTGGCGGCTCTCTTCGGCGGTACGCCCGGCCTAGGGCTGCCGTTGTACGGCAGGTCGCCCCCCAAGCGCCCGCCGCTGGACCTGCCGGGCCTGCGCAAGCTGCGCGACTCGTCCGACGTCGAGTCGAGCATGGAGAGCGTCCGGCACAACCTGCAGGTACGACGTGTTCTCATGACGCATGCCTCTGTGACATTGCGGTTTTGGCCCTGCCGGCGGCCTCACACGCACACCCGCCTTCCCGGACCGCAGGCGCCCGCCGCGCGCATGCGCGCCGCCGCCGAGGCGGCCGCCGCCGCGCTCGGTGTGCCCGCCGCCGCCGTCGGCGGCATGCAGCATGACGACGGGCTGCTGGCGCGCAGCTACGCGCAGCTGGAGCTGTCGTCGCTCACGGCCCGGCCGCTGCGGCTCGACCTGCACAGGAGCCAGCTCGCCGAGTCGACGGCGTCGCTGGCCGCCACGCCCGGCGGCGCCCGGCCACACGCAGCATCGTCCGTGGCGCTGAGCCCCGGCGCGGCGCTGCTGCAGCAGCTGCAGCACAACAGGCAGCACGGCCTGGGCCTCGCCTGGGCGGTGCGCGGCGGCGGCGCCGCCGCCGGCGCCTTCTCGCCCACGTCGCCGCATTCGCTGGCGTCGCCGTCGCCGCGGGGGCAGGCCTCACCGTCGCCGCCGCGCAGCGGCGCGGCGCGGCGTGACCTGGGCGCTGACGTGGCAGCGGCTGCCGAGGCCGAGCAGGAGGGGCCGTACTGGCGCGGGAGCGCCTGGGGTGGCGGCAGCAGCGCGGGCAGCGGCTCGAGGCCGTCGCTGCAGGGCAGCGAGGTCGGCGCCGGGCCGGGCGCGGAGGGGCCCGTGTACCTCACCTCCTGGGCACCCATTGGGCCCGCTGGCAGGCCCGCCGTGGGGGGCTCGTCGCAGCCGCCGCAGCGGCAGCCGCAGCCATCCAGGCTGGCCCCGTCAGGCGAGGAGCCGCCGCCGGAGGGGCTGTCAAGGCACAGCAGCGGCGCCGTGCGCTCGGCGCTGGCGGCAGGTGCTGCCTTTCTGCCGGCGCCGGGCTCTGCCGCCGCCGCTCAGCAGCAGGAGGGCGAGCAGCCCGGGGCGGCAGGGGAGCAGGCGGCCGGTGGCGCCAGCGAGGCTGACGGCGGCCGCGAGAGGCGCCCGCAAAGCTGGGCAGGCTCTGCCAGCGCCGGCTCAGCCAGGGGCGGCGCCGAACTTACTGCCGGCGCTGCCCAGGCCGAGGTTTCGGGACCGCGGCCGGGGGGTAGCGTCGCTGCCTCCCGCGCCGGCAGCCTCGCCCGCAGCGAGCGCTCTGGCATCCGTTCCGCCGCGGGCGCGCCGCAGGCATCCGGCGCTCCACCGAAGCCCGGCGTCGGCAGCAGGGCCGCAAGCCTGTCCCGCGCCGCGTCGATCGCATCGTCTGTCGCCAGCGGTGGCGCTGCGTCGTCAGGCCGGGGCGGAGATGGCAGCGGCACGGCCAGCGGCGAGGCAATAATGGAGGCCCGGGCCGGCTCAGGACCGCTTGCACCACAGGCGGCTGCTGCGTCCGCTGCGGCGACAGCGGCCGTCGGAAGCGTCGAGCGGACCATGCCTGCGGTAGCAGACGACGGGTCGGTGGATTGGAGCCAGGAGGCGCCTGTTGTGGCTGGCGGCGACGACGGCGAGTACAGCGATGACCTGGACCAGATCCAGAATGTTGACTTTGGATCCGACGACGGCGGAGACTTGGAGGTCGACGCAGATCCGGATCCGGAGCTCGAGCTCGACGGCGACGACGGCAGCAGCTACCGGGCACCTGCCGGCCGCAGCGCTGCGCCAGCGCCGGCGCCGGCGCCAAGTGCTGCCGAGGCCGCCGGCGTTGCGCCAGTTGCCCAGGACACTAGCGCCGTCGGCGGCAGCGGCGGCGATGACGCCGGTGAGGAAGAGGAGGTGCTCGAATTCAGCGATGGTAATGGTGCCGGCAGCTTGCCCATGGGCGTGTCACGCGCCGCCTCCTCGCGACCGGGCGGCACCGCCCCTGGCAGCGCAGCCGCCGGCAGCGCCCGCAGCAGCCGCGCGCCCAGCGCGCGAAGTCTTCCCTCCGCGGGCGCCAGCGGGGGCGCCTTGGATGGCGGCGCTAGCGGGGGCGGCATCAGCTTCGGCGGCGCCAGCGGGGCTGCCTTGGACGCTGGTCCCAGCGAAGGTGTCGTCAGCTTCGGCGGCGCCAGCGGGGGCGGCGCCAGCGCCAAGAGCGGCGCCAGCGGCGGCGGCGTCAGCGGCGGCGGCGCCAGCGCCAACAGCGATGACAAGGACGGCACCAAGAAGGTCAGCAGCTGTTCGTCTTCCTCGTCCTCATCCAGCAGCTCCTCGTCCTCTTCGGGAGCCACCGGCAAGAGCGGCCAAGCCGGCTCGAAAGGGGCTGCTGCTGAGGCCTCCCGCGGCAGCGGCGGCTCCCGCGCCAGCGGCTCGCCAGAAGCTGGCTCTGGTGACCCGGATGCAGACAGCGACGACCGCAGCGAGGGGCAGCCGCCGGAGCTGGATCTGGACGAGGCAGAGGTGGCGCGGGTGCTGGCAGAGGAGGACGGCGCGGACGCCATAGTGAGGGCTGGGGGCCATGGCGGTGCCATCGACGCGGACGACGATGATGGGCGTGTGCTGCCGTACCTCGATGACGAGGAGGGCAGCGAGCCGCAGCACGAGGAGCCGACGCTGCGGCGGCTGCCGGATGGCGGCTCGGCGCGCGCCAGCGGCAGCGGGGCCGGCAGCGCCGCGGTCGGCAGCGGCGGTGGGCGCTCCGCTGCGCCGTCTCAAACCCAGTCCGTGCGTTCCGGCGCTGCCGGCTCCGCTGCCGGCAGCGAGCAGCACGGCAGCGCCACCGGAAGCCGGGCTCCCTCCATCACGGGCCGCGCAGCTTCGGCTCACAGCTTACAGGCGGCCGCAGCAGCCGCTGTCGGCCCTGGCTCGGCTCTGGCGCACAGCCCCGACGATGATACGGATGTGCGCGCGTCGCTGGAGCGCATGGCGCGAGCCGGCCTGGTGTCACTGGAGCGGCCACGCGTGGCGTCGGTCCCTGCGACAGTCGCGACTGTGGCCGCGACACAGCAGCAGCAGCAGCAGTCGACGCGGCCGGCGCTGGCGCCCCTGCAGACTGCTGGCTCGTACGGCGCCCAGGGCACGGCGCGGCAGCCCGGCTCCCCAGGTAGGGACCGGCGTGCCAGCGAGGCTCTGAAGGGTCTCATGTCGCTTGCACTGGAGAGTCCCGCTCCGGCGAGCACGCGCTTGGGCGCTAGCGCTGACCGCCACCTGCGCCTTCCGCCTTGCACTTCGGTGCCCCGCAGGGAAGCCACCGTCGATCGCGGACCTGCCCAACGCGTCGGGGCGGCTGTGGCGCGCTCCAGGCCCGGGCCCGCGCGACCCCTTGTCTAGCAGCTCGGAGACGCTGCTTGCCTCCAGCGAAGCCAGCGGCGCCTCCCCGGACACCCTCACACGCGCTCTGCGGGAAGGCAAGCGCGCTGCCGCCGAGCGCGCCGCCGCCGCCGGCGGCCGCAGCAGCCTGGCGGCGGCAGCGGCCCGGCAGAAAGCCATGTTTGGTGCCGGCCGGTTGGGCGGCGTCGGGGGCTCAGCGGACAGCGGCACCTCTTCGTCGGACAACCCGCTCGGGTTGAGCACAGAGAGCACCAGCGTCAGCGGCTCGGCGGCGGCGTCCGGCGTCTCGTCCTCGGCTTACAGCGCCGCCGGCGTGACGCTGCCGACGGCGCTGGCTTCGGGCGCAGCAGCGGGCGGCTTCCCAACCGCGGCGCAGCTCGCTGGGGCGAGGGCGCTGGCGCTGGGGCCGGGCGGGCTTCTGCCGGGCAGCGGCCGCAGCAGCCGACGGCGCCCCCAGGCGCCGCCGCTGGGTGGTGGCCTGGAGGAGAGCTTTGCGGAGGGGCTGGACAGCGGCAGCGATGAGGACGGCACCGACGCGGACCGCTCCAGCATCGCCGTCGGGGACTCGATGCCCGCGGACGCGGAGGCGCTGGCGGCGGCCGTGGCGGCGCTGCGGCGGCGACATGACGCGGCTGAGACCCCGAGCTCAACAGAGACGGGAGATGAGGACGGCGGGATGGGTGGCGGCTTGGGGTCTGGCGGCGGCGCGTGGGCGCCGTCCCTCGGCGGCGTCGGCGCGAACTCGTCGGCCAGGCGTGAGGCGGCGGTCTTCCGGTTGCGGCAGTACGGCGCACGGCGGAGGAAGCTGATGCATCAGGTGAGAGGACGCAACGCGGGGGTAAGCGCAGGCTGTACCGGCCTGGCCTGGGGGTCTACTGTCAGGCGCCTTGCTTGCCTCATTGCCCGTTGCATGGCCGCGCGCTGTGGGCTCATGCCACGACCTGCTGCCTGGCGGCGTTGGTGTCTGTGCCACTACAGATCGGCTTGAGGGACTCGGCGCTGCAGTCGAGTGCGGACAGCCTCTCCACCAACACCACAATGGACTCGAGCGACGAAGAGGGACTGTAATGGTACTGGGTGTCTTCTGAAAGGGTAGTTGGCGGTATGTCGGTGTCACTTGACAACTAGGCGTGTGGCAGTAGTGCGCTGTGGGACTGTCGGCTAGGGCGGAACGTGCGTGGCGCGGCACATGGGGCGCACGGAGCAGGGGCATGGGCGGCTACCAGGGCTAGGACCAAGCCTTACATGGACGCTGTCAGGCGCCCAGGACCGGCATGCCGCCGTGGGGGAGGCACATACATACATGTGCATGTATGCGTTAGAAAGGCGTCAGACTCGCCTCGCGGACTCTCCCCCACAAGGGGGTGTGTAACGAAGTCCCTTGCCTTCCCCGAGCGCTCATGCCATATCCAAGCACACTGTCGCAGCACTTGCGCCCCAGCGGGATAACCAAGAGGGATTCTGTGTCGCCCACAGCTAGCCATAGCCAGAGGACTGTCGACATGCATTGGCTCAGCACACGCGCCAATGCCATAGCGCCGCAGGAGCAGCGCCAAAACGCGAACAGCGGCTGTGTGGAGGCACGCAGCGGCACGCCCTACTCCGTATGCCACACATCCCAATAACGTTAATACGAAGCATACATGCTATTGCCATGCGCAAAACGTATTGGGGGTCAGGAGTGTGCTGTGGACCCCTGCGGGCCCACGCTGAACACTTGCAGGCTCGCGCTAATAAGCACGAACCATAGAATAGCTGACTGGGTACATAACCCCGGCCACAGCCGGTGCAAAGTTGGTCACCGTTCCATGCCGCACGCGTGCGCCACGGGTACGGCCGCAGCCTACCGTATTGTTTGGCCAATGTATGTGCCTTCCCAGAATGCGCTGCACCTGCTAGGAAAGATCACCTGTAATCCTGGGCGAACGGGACACCACGAAAACCGCCCATTAATGTAAATAACGTTAAAAGCTGTGTGCTAGCACACCATCACACTGCTACGCACACAGCACTCCACTCTCCAGCACGCCTCTCGGTCTCGGCGGCGGGATGTCACTCGGTGGCCGGCGCCGCCACGCATGCGGGCGGGCCGCACGCCAGCTGGCCGGCCTTGCCGAGCGCCGCACAGCCAGCCTGCGCCATTCCCGGGCCACTGCCAGCGCATGCCGCGGGCTCGGGGGCCTTGCTGATGCCGGCGGACGGCAGCATCACGTCGGCGCTGGTCAGCGCCTCCTCGCTCGCCGATAGCAGCACCAGGTTGCCCCTGCGCGGACAAGCACGGCGCAAGACTCCTGACGCTGGGTCCCGTGACGACCGCAAGCACCTCAGGTCTAGCGCTACGAGCAGACCGGCGCGAGCCCTAGACCGCGTCGGCACTGCGCCCCAACGAACCCCTGTATCCGCACCCGGGGCACCTGGTGGCCCGGCCGGCTCAGCTATCTAGAAGCTACCGGCACCCACCTGTGCACGACGACCTCGAGGCTCAGCTCGCGAGTCGCGCCGTCGTCGTGCGGCGTCGAGCAGTTGCTGCCCATGCCGCCGCCGCCACTTCCGGTGTCGCTGCCACCGCCGCCGCTGCCGCGCCGGCCGCCGCAGGCCTTGAGGCCGACAGCGGCCGGCTGCAGCAGCTCCGCGCTGCCGCCGCTGGGGCTCAGCTCCGAGCCGCTGCCGCCATCGCAGCAACCCCAGCCAGCGAACGCGCCCTCCGCGGCCGCGTTGTTCAGGAGGTCCGCTAGGTCGCACGCGGAGGTGTTGACCAGGCCGCGGGCAAACTCCAGGCCGGCGGCGTCCTGCAGCGACACGCACTCCTACGGGGGCCCGGGGTGGGGTCCACCACAATCAATAACCACCCCAGGGCAGCAATGCCAGTCGGGCAGAACGCCCATGATGCGCCCGGGAGCTACTAGGGCTAATAATACCGGTCAGAGCCCGACTCCAAGCCCACACGTGCCTGCGGGTGGAAGTCGCCGTGCAGCTGCAGGATGCCGGCCGCAACCACGGGCTTGTGGCGGTCGCGCACCGCGCGCACCGCGGAGGGCGTGAGCCGGATCTGGCCCCTGGAGGTGCGAGGAGGGTCAGGGCATGAGAGAGGCGGAGGCGGCAGGTCGTTGCGGGGATGGGC
>BDDC01000176.1:16172-29529 GCA_001662425.1 Chlamydomonas sphaeroides | reverse complement strand
TGCGGCCCTTGAGGCAGTGCGGCAGCGGGAAGAACTTGGTGCCCAGCCGCGGCTCGCCCTGGGGAAGGAGAGCAGCGAGGGGAACGGGTGAGGGCAGCATGAAAGGTTGCTGGCCACCCCCCTGCAGCACCGGCTTGAGCCCCCAGCCCCCTTTAATTGGACGCACCTTGACGATGCGCGGGATGTTCTCCGGGCGCGTGCTGTTGCTGATGACCATGGTGCAGCCGGCGGCGGTGGCGATGCGGCCGGCGGTGAGCTTGGTGGCCATGCCGCCCGTGCCCCACTGCGTGCCGCGGGTTGAGGTGTCGGCGGTGAGGCGGGAGATGTCCTCCACCTCGTAGATGGGCTGCGCGTCGGGGTCGTCCTTGGGGTTGGCTGTGGAGAGCGCCAGATAGGGAACATCCCCGGGAATCAGCTTCAATAGCCGCAGCTAGAGATCGTTTCTGAGCTTGAGTGCCAGCTCCAGTGTTAAGAAAGCACCCTGGCAGGCCGGCTCGGTGGCCGCACCCACCCGTGAACAAGGAGTCGACGTCGGTGAGCAGGAACAGCCAGTCCGCCTGCACCAGCGCCGCCACCTGCGCCGAGAGCGTGTCGTTGTCGCCGAAGCGCAGCTCCTGCACCGCCACCGTGTCCTATGCGGGACGGCAGGGAAGGCGCGCCAGGCGTCAGCTCGGCCAACAGATCTGGCGGGCTGCCCCGACACTACACGCAGCACCTGGCTGCTGCAGCCACTATCGGCCAGGGCCGGAGGGTTGCTTGGCGAAGCCTGTGGGGGCAGCGCGAGCCGTGCGCGGGCCTCACGTTCTCGTTCACGACCGGGATCACGCCGTACGCGAGCAGCTCTGTGAACGTGTTCCGCGCGTTGAGGTACTGCCCTCGGTTGGCAAGGTTGTCCAGCGTCAGCAGCACCTGGGCGCACGTCTGCGAGGGGGGCACCGGGCGGTGGACAGCGGGCAGCGGACGGCGGGCGACAGCAAGACCATCGCCCAACGCGCTAGCTGCGACCTGGCAGGCTGAGACTCCCCCCGCCCGCCCTCGCACGCACGCGGCTGTACTGCTAGCGACAAATGTTGCCTGCCCGCGGCCCTGAACCTGCACCGACCGTAATGTAACCACCGGCGGCCACTGACAGCCCCCGAAGACGAACCTGCCACACCACACATGTCCCCGCCTGCTTGCCTCGCCCTTCCACCACTTGCACCCTGCCCTCGCTGCTGCCCTGGCCCGCCCCAGCTGCGATCCACGGTGTGCGCCCTGCCCTCACCCGCCCCCTTCCCAGCGCCGCCAGGTGCCCCTCATCCGCTGCCGGCTGCGCAGCCCCACCTGCTGTCAGCACTCTCCACAGCCCCAGTGCCACCCCTTCGCCGCCCCTTCCCCTCCCTCTGCCCGTCCCCTCCGCTCACCAGCCCCAGCGCCGCCAGGAAGTCCTCGTAGTACTTCATGAGGTGCACCTGCCCCACCGCCGCCAGCGCCTGCTTCTTGGCCAGCTGGCTGGGCTTGTTGGTCAGGCCCAGGCGCTGGCAGCCCACGCCCACGGCGCCGCTGGTCACGATGATCACGTGGTGGCCTGGGGTGGCGGGGAATGGGAGAGCGGGAGGAGGCAGGCGGCGGGTACGTGGGGAGTGGTGGATGCTGGGAGGATGGTCGCCACGGGTGCGGGCAAGCTGAGGACGGTCTGGCGTCCCGCAGCGGTTGCACGGTGTGCCTGGCCCCGTTGGGCTGGGCATGGGAAGGGCAAGGCGGGTGGCGCCCGGGCGGCGCGGGGCCGCTGGCGCCGGGGCTGGACGGGATGGGGGCATGGTGCGGCATGAGGCGCGCACCCTCGTTCTTGAGGGTCTTGACGGTCTCGCAGATGCGAGCGAGGTTGGTCAGGTTGAGCGTCTGCTGCTCGGGCCGCACGAGCGACGATGTGCCCACTTTGACCACCTGCACGGAGTTGCGCAATGGGGCGGCGTCATGGCCATCCAGACACTGACGCTGGTGGGCTGTAGGTAGAGGAGCGGCCGGGGTATGCGGGGGCGCGACGGGTGTGGGGCCCCCGCGAGGGCAGGGGCCGACCGGGGTGCACCCGTCGCAGGTGCGGGCGGGGCGTGTCGGTCCCCCACCGCGCTGCTTGACACCCGCGAATCCAATTGAGCCCTCGCAGCAGACCCAGTTGTTGAGGGTGACTGGCGGCGTGACCAGCGCTGCCGTGACGAGCGGGACCCGCGCGATCGACGGCGGGTGCATCGACTCACAAAGATATCACCGCCATGAAGGGCCGCGTGCACAGGTCCTCTACGCCGAACTCCTTCTGCAGGTCGGCTCGCAGCGGGCTCTGCTTGAGCCATCGCGGCGTAAGAAGTAGCACTCGTCTACTCGCCGTAGTCGTTACAGAGAATTACTGGGTAGGCGAGGCAACAATATGCACAAACGCAACTAACGCTGGGACAAGGGGTCGCTCTGCAGCAAAGCGACTCGGCCCTTGCATTGGCGCGATTGTTGTGAAGACACAACTCGCTTCACAGCTGCTTGCATCGTGTTATTCACGTACTGATTAACAGCTGCAGATTAGGTTGTGCTGCCACACCGAGTGCACTCGCAACATACGTGTGGGAACACGGCCCGCCAATTTGGTTTGCACGCCTACCGCTGCACTGCGGCCCGTCTCGTGGTCTGACGTAGCTTTTACCAGCGGTCCGAGGGCACTCACGTCGACAGATGGTGCGTTCCGCGCACGCCCTTCACCGCTTTCTTAAGCTTTGCATCGTCCCTGAGCGAGCACATCGTATCTGTGAATTTAAGCGGAGCGGCGAAGCATCTGCTGTGCACCAAAACCCTGCTTCACTGCCAGCGCATCGACTCGGCCACCCACGCCCTCCGTTCCATGAACTCGCCCGCAGGGTTGGGCTGGCTGGGTTGTGGGTCAGGTGGTAGGCACGTCTCTCGTGCTCGGCTCACTCAAGCGGCAGGGCATCGTCGTGTAGGTGACGACGTGCGCTGGCCGGGGCCGCCACGGGGCGACGTATCCTGCACCCCACCCACGTCGCCCTCACTCATGCCTCCCGCCGCCGTCGCCTCGCACCCACTCCCAGCGTGCAACCGCAATCCTTCAAGAACGAGAACGCGCGGATCGTGTTCACAAAGATGGTCAGTGTAGCGGGCGGCGGCCTGCCTCGCCCCGGCGCGCGCGCTAGCCTGAGACGCACCGGGGCGCACAGCCGCAGCTGCAAGCTCTCGCCCAACACCGTGGGAGCACCCGCCAGCCCCCATAACCCTCCACGTTCTTGCACGGAACTGCGCACCACCCACACTGCCAGGCCGCCCATGGGGCCCACCCACGCCCAGCCCGGCCATGCCCGCGTCAGGCGCGCTGCGAGGGAAGGCTTGCGGTGCCAGCGCCCTTACCTGCTGCCGCCGTGCCAACCTGCCTCCCTGCTTCCCGACTCCTGGACACCCCTCGGACGCCAGGTGTCCATTGGCGAGGACATGTCGGAGCTCATCGAGCGCGCCTACACCGTGGCATACGAGCGGGTGCGAAGGCCCTTGCCGGGTGCCTGATCGCTGGGTGCCGAATCCGGTACCAATGAGGGGCGGCCTTCGGGTCCGCACTTCGCGGCCCAAAAGGCCGTCTGCGGCGTTTGCCCCGCGCTTGGGCTGGCGGCACTCGGCAGCGCTGCTGTCGCACGGGCGCCCATGGGCGCGGCCACCTCGTGCGTGAGGGCGCGGCTGTCGAGGGACGTGTCACGCGGCGGCGGGTGCTGTTTGGCACCGGGCCGCTGGCGGAGCACGGCCTACAGGCCTGGGCCATGAGACATGTTGCTCATGCCACCCTGGCCGGCGCAGGCGGCATGCTGCTGCTGGCCGCTAGCGTATGGAGCATTGCACCGGGCACACCGGGCGATGCAGCACGGCACGTTACAGGGCGATCGCTGACCAGTCCTCCTCCCCTCCCTTCCGTGCTGCCTCGCACCCGCCGCGCAGGTCTACCCTCCCAGCGCGCCGCCGTCCAAGCGGTGACCGCCTCCGGCCTAGGCTAGGCCCGCTGCCGCGGCCCGCCAGCCGCCTGTCGACGCGCGGATGGCAGCGCACATCGGCCCCCATGAGGCTGGCCACGCAAACGCCCCGGGCCATGTGGTTGTGGGCGCCCAGGCGCACCGACGGGGCGCCTGACGCGGCATCGGAAGTGGTGGTTGGCGCAGCATTGGTGTTGGTCCCGCCATCGACGAGCGGTTGCTGTGGTCGGGTGGGGCGGAGCGGCTTGCGATGAAGCCGTGGCTGCGGCTCGGATTGAGGCATCGCGGTTGCAGTGTTGGCAGGGCGGCGATGAGTGCAGAGCGGTGGCGCTGGTGTGATGAGGCGGGCGCGTAGGCGGGCCCGCAGGTGGGCACGCCGGCGTGCTGTCGCAGAAGCGAGTGACCAGGGGGCACGGAGGAGGTGGTGGAGCTCCCACAGAGCGGCACCCGGCTGCTCGCTGCTGTAAGTGCCACCGCCTGCTGTCGCTGAGTGCCAGCGCCGGGCCGCCGGCGCGTGGTCTGCCCCCTGCGTGTGGCCGCCAGGACCTCAGCCGCTGTGCCGTGAAGCCAAGGCGACAGCGGCGTCATCAGCCTTTCCTGCCCCCACGCCGGCTGCTGCTGCCGCCGCCGGCGCCGCCGTCCCGCGCGTTGGGCGCCGCGCCGCTCTGTTCCTGCGCCGCACTCTGCTGCTGCTCTGGCTGCTGCTGGCGCGTCCTGGGCTCCTGTTGCGGTTGCGGCTGCGTCTTGAAGGGCTCCAGGTCGCAGATCATCTTGTACGCGTGGCGGCCCACTGTATAGTAGTGCTCCTACGCAAGGGGAGGGAGGCGGGCAGGTGAGGAGGGGCAGTGAGGAAGGGGTACAACCGGGAGCAGCAGCCGCTGGCCACACACCAGGCACAACGAGCAGTTTAGCAAGTCGCAACCAGCCCAGCTGTGCTGTCACCGTCGGGTGCTATTAATGATGCCACAGACGGGCGAGTGTGGTATGTGGCGGGTATGTGGGCTTACATCTAGTCCCCCACGGCCGCACGCTCACCAGGAGGCTGTCCTGCTGGTAGCCAAGGGACCTGCGGCGCCGGCGCCGGCGGAGAAGCGCGGGCAGAGAGAACGGGTAAGCCTGAGGTTCAAGCCTTCAAAGCGCTTGTCAGGCGGGACGGAGTGACACGGGGTTGGGGCATCAGGCCCCCAACATGGAGCCGGGAGCGAGCCTGGCCGTAGCAGCTGGCCGGCGAAGCACGGCGGCGGCGCCATCACGCCCAAGGCGCACACGGTACAGGCCAGGCCGGGCCCCGTTCTGCAACCCCTCGGTGATAGAGCCGCAACACGAGACCCGGGCCCGCCCCGCCCTGACGCCCCGCCCTGACGCCCCGCCATGACGCCCCGCAGCGCGCGGCCCGGCTGCTTGGCCCCAGCCGCAGCCTGGCTGCCGCCCAAGCACCCAAGCAGTCGCAGCCGCGCGACACCTGGTTGCAGCAGCCGTTGTGCTGTGGCGCCTGGGCTGGTGCCGCATGCTGGCTTCGGTGCTGCGGCACCTGGGGTGCGGAGCCTGGGCTGGTGCCCCGGCTGTGGCGCGTGCTGGAAGTGGCCCATGGCTGCGCCGCGCCCGCCCATGCACGGCACCTGTACAGCGCCACGGCGGGCTCGTTGTCGAGCGCCACGTGCAGAGTGGAGGAGCAGGAGCGCCGCTGCAGAGCCGCCAGTCGCAGCACCGCCTGCGCGTCCGGCAGCGGGCAGGCAGGGCGTGCAGCAGGGGTGTGAGCGTGGAGGGCGCGCGGCGGGCGCTGGGCGGCGGCGGGCCGCTGTGTGCATCAGCCGAGGCATTGTTGCCGTGGCGTGGTGGTGCATGGGTGGCGCGGCGCGCGCACCCACGGCTGCTGCTGCGGCGGCTCGGATCGGGCAGCGGCACGGACGGTGTCACGACAGGAGATGTCACGACAGGAAGGTGTCACGACAGGAAATGTCGTGACGTGCAGCCGCACCTGCATCAGCGCGCGTGCGATGCCCTGGCGCCGGCAGTCCTCTCGCACGGCAACCTTGGCGACATGCAGGTTGAGGCCCGTGCACGAGGACAACACATAGCCGCACAGCTGCGAGCAGGGACAGGAGGTGTGGCGAAGTGGCACGTCCGCTTGCTCCAAGGTCTGGTGTGGGGTGCGTCGGCTGCCCTTTCCCCCGTGTGGTCCCTTGGCACACCTCACAGACCGGGGCAGCACTTGCGATGGTGCCCTGCCCTGCCCTTGCCTTGCCGTTCGCCTCCAGCCGCGCCACAACCACAACTGTGTTGCGCTTTTTCAGGTGCTGCTCGAGCTCGCCGCCCGCCCAGCTGAGTTGGAGGATGAAGGCGAGCAGTGAGCAGGTTAGGGGGCGTGAGGGCGGTGTGGGGCATCGGCGGGTTGTGGCGGCGTGCCAGTCGGTTCAAGTCGAAAAACGAGTTAGAAGTGCAGCAGCCTTTTACAAACGCTTGCGCCTGCGGCTGCGCGACGAAGGCGCAGGCCGCCAATACAGATACCACTATACCTGCCTGTCGTTCTTCCTAAAGGTAGCCTTTTCAAGCTCTAGCAAGTCCTCAAGTAAGCGCGGGGCGCTGTTGGAAACCGCTTCAACTTGGTAGGCGATGCTCATTTTTGCAGCAGCGCACTTGCTGCCTTTGCAAAGATACGCTGGCGTTGCACAGGATTGTTACAGTTTGCGAGGTAGGTGGTGCTGGAAGCGGGTGGAGCGGTTGCTGCGAGCGACTGCCAGGCACCCGCCGCGCCTGTAGTGACGTAGACGTCCGTAACTCGGGAAGGACGTGTGCCCGACTCCACACCAAACTCTCAATACATACACCCACAGACTTGACCTTGAGGCATACTAAGCAACGACACCAGAAATTGAACAGGACCGGCATGCCCGCTACAGCGGAGTGGCCCATCAGCGGACTAACGCTGCACTTGTGAGGTTGAAAGCGGCCATGCCGCTGACTGTCGCCATCCAGCGGTTGTTGTGTCGCTGGCGGGCGAGCGGGCTTGTCCGCTGTCGCCCGCGGGCGTAATGCGAGCCGCGAGGATAAGCCCATCGCTTGCCGTGGGCTGTGCGTCATGGTGCTCAGGCAACAACAGCTGCTCCTGTGGCGCATCGAGCGCTGAGGCGAGCGAGGAGGCATGGCACGGCCCTGCCGCATGCCGTCTACGAACGCGGGCCCCGACGCTGGTAACGCCTCGCGTTGGCAGGTCGCGATGCGCATGGGCGCTGTGCTTTCTCCTGGCGCTGTACGCCAGCTGCGGCGCCGAGGCGCGGTCCTCGAAGGCCCCCTACCGCAATCGCTTCTTGCTCTGCGACGACCCTGAACACAGCCACTCGCCGCCCCCGCTGGCCCAGCCCCCGACGCCAGCCCCCGGACTCGCATCGGAAACGCAGCTTCTGCAGCAGGGCCTGTCAGCAGGAACCCGCGACAGGGCCAGTGCCCGCCGGCCGACCGCTCGGCAGGCCTTCCCTTTCGGACCGCAAGTAACTCCACGGCCGTTGGCGCAGCCGCCCTTGGCCCGCCCGCTGACGCCGGCTCCCGGGCAACCAGCAGACCCGCAGCTCCTGCCACAGAGCGCACCCTCGGTCACGGCAGTGGGCCGCAACGGGACCAGCCCTCGCCGGCCGACAGCGCGGCAAGCCTTCCCCCTGGGGCCTCCAGCAACCCCACGGCCATCGTCGCCGCCGCCCAACCGCAGCCGGGACGCTGCCTCGCGCCGGCCGCCCCAGCGCCCCTCGTTCGCCCTCGCGCCGCCAGGGCCGCCACAGCCCCGGCCCTCCACACCAGCCAAGTCGGGCCGGCTGGCCTTCTCCCTCGCGCCGCCGGCCTCTCCGACGCCAGCCAAGTCGCGCGGGCCCAACCCCGCACCCTCCTTTCCCCTGGGCCCAGCCCCGTCACCGGGCCCAGCAGCCCAGCCGCGCCGGCAGGCACTCGAGCTGGCCTTCCCGCTGGACCCGACCGGACAGGCGCGCACTCGCGTCGTGTTCCGGACTCGTGAGCCCACCTGGGCTCCCGCCCTGGCGCTGGTCGCAGCCTGGCCGCAGCAGCAGCAGCAGCAGCAGCCGGCCGGCCCCTCGCCGCCGCCGTCGCCGCCGCCGCCCGGAGCCCCTGCGGCTGGCCCCCAGCGGCCCCAGGAGTCCCGGCGGCGGTGGCTCCTGTCCCGGGACCTGCTGTGAGTAGGGTTTGGGTACAAGCGGTGTAGGCCGCACCGCATGCTGCCTTCGGGGCGGGGCCGCCAGCAGCGGTGCCGCTTGCACGCTCCGCTTGCTTGTGGCCCATCAGCGCCCGCACTGACCATCCATCCCATCCGCCGCCGCCCCGGCCATCAGGTGCAACGACCCAGCCCACAGGCCGTCGCCGCCGCTCCCGCCACCGCCTCCACCCGCGCCGCCCTCCCCGCCGGCACCGCCCCCTCCGCCGGACCCGCCATCCCCGCCTCCCCCGCCGCCTCCGCCTCCCCGCCCGCCCCGTCCGCCTGGGTGGCCGAGGCCGCCCTCTCCGCCGCCCCCGCCGCCACCCCCGCCGCCGCCCCCGCCGCCGCTGCTGCCTCCCTCGCCGCCGCCCATGCCGCCCGCGCCGCCCCGTAATGGCTGGCAGACGCGCTTCCCCATCGTCTTCAGCGGCATCCAGTTTGACGCGGACAAAGCCGACTCTAAAGCCGTGCAGCAGTGGAAGCATGACTTGTGCCAGGTAGGGCAGGCGCCAGAAGCTTTCGGCTATTCTAGCTGTAGCTGCTGAGGCGCGGCCGGGCAGCAGAGGGGCACCAGCACAAGGAGCATGGCTGTCGTTGTGGTGGCATGCGAGCACCCGCGGACATGTTCCCATGCGCCCTCACACGCTTGCACAACGCCCTGGCATTGCTGCTGCCCCTCCCTGAACGCGCCTCCCCTTCCCTGCTCCCGCCACCGGCCGTCCCCTTGCCCCCCTCTGCAGTTGCTGCTGGACAAGGCCCCTCCCTGGACCGAGTGTGACGCCTACCACAGCGAGTACGGCATGTCGTACGTACAGCTGTCCAACCCGTACCAGGGTGAGGTGGCCCGGAGGCATGCGGCTAGGCGCGGTTGGGCGGAATGCGGGGTGTTGGTTGGGGTGGCAGGTCTTTGCTGCGGCCGTGTTGAGGATGTGTTTGACCGTGTCTGACCGCCGCCGCCCCCCCTGGCCCCTCCCCTTGCGCCTCGTAGGCCCCATGCTGCAGTACTATATGAATGTGATGCTCAGCAGGTTCCCGCAGATTGTTTTCGACGATGCATTTATGAATAAGTGAGCGCGCGGCGCGGGCTCATAGGCGGGCGGCCGTGGGGCTGCGTCTTGTGGGGCTGCGGCTCGCATGCCCAGGCCGCTGAGGTGCCGCAGCGCAGGAAGCTGCCCCTGGAGGCTGTGCCCAGGCACCTCTGCGCCGCTCTGCTCCAGCCAGCATGCCCAGACGAACTGTACAGTAGCTGACACGGCACCCCCTGATGTACGGCAGGTACGGCATCAAGCAGGCGGTGGTGTACAACCCGGGGGGCAAGGCGATGCCCTGAGCGGCGCGGCCCCACACGGCAGCAGACACGGGGGCCCACCCGGCGCTGACATCATCAGTGCGGCCAGGCGGCACTGCGGCGCCGACATGAGGCGCGCGGCGTGCGGCGTCGCACGGTAGGGCCAGGGCCCCTCGGGGGCGGCGGAAGGGCTTACTTGCGATCGGGCGGGCGAGCGCTTGCTCCCATGCTCCCATGCACGCGGGTGCACCCGTGCGTGGGAAGCGCCGGGTTCTCGTGCCGCGGAACCAGCAGGCGGCGCGCTGGTCGTGGTCGTGGTCGTGGTCGTTGGCACCTGACGTGTGCGGCTTTGTGTACCTGCGCCCCCAGCCACAGCAGGCTCGGCAGAGCGGCGCGCGAGGCGCAGCGTGGGACGCGGCCTGACGGCGGCGGGTGCGCGAGAGAGCGGGGTGGCAGCAGGAGTGAGTGGCTGTGCGGCGGCGGCGGCGGCGCGCACAGCAGATTGATGTCCATCCGCCACGATCCGTTGCGTTGGCGTTGGCGTGCTTGACAATGGAGTGATAGAGCTTACAGGCTTAGCGACCCCGACACATGGAGCGGCAAGCGGGGGCCCGGCGGCGTTGGGTTGCCACGGCCGGTGAGGGCCGGCCGTTGAGGGCCCCCGTGGCGCCGCCGCGATGCATGCTTCAGTAAGGGCGATAGGGCGATCCATTCATGCACCCATTTAGGCCGGCACCTAGACACCTAGGCTGGCAGTGTGATAGCATCTCGCTGGTTCTGTAGTTGGTATGGCCGGCGTCCCTAGCATGGAGTTGGAGACTAGAGGTAGTGGCGGGCGGCGGCCAAGCTAGCCAGCGACGGGCCGATACGGGCTGCTTGGCTGGGTCCCAGCTAGCTCGCGCTAGGCCCTCATGTAGGTTTCGGGTGTCGGGTGTTGCGCCCGTGTGTGCGGCCGGGCATGGCGTGGGGTGCAACCAGGAAGCACAAGGCAGAGGGTTCCCGTGCCGTGCTCTAGGGCCGTCGGTGGCAGCCGTTGCTGTGATGGGGGTGCGGTGCTGCTGGTGCGGTGTGTAGGGGCTGCACCAACCACCAAGGCGGCATGGACCAGCGGACACATTGCGGTAGCTGGGAGCTGCTCCGGCAGGCATCGCTCGCGCCGGTGGAGAGCTCAGAGGCGTGTGGCCTTGTAAGGCGCGGAGTGAGGCGCCGTTGGCCCGTTGCACGGCCGCACCGCAGTGGTGTGCAGCTCCCTGTACGACACGAGTGTTGCCCACCTCCCAGTAGTGAGGGGGGGTCCAGCCGGGCAGATGCCAACGAAGGCAGGTCATCCGGAATGGACAAAGGGTCAGCCCCGATCCCGTCTCAATCTGCTTCCACGCGTTGGGCATCCCTTGCGATAAATGAAGGGGACCGATGAAGCGCTTCGGCTAACCTCCTGCCATTACCAGAGGCACGCCAGGGGTACTGAAGGCCGGGGGTGAGCGGGTAATGGGTGGGTTTAGTGCTTCTCACCAGGGTCCTCCAGGGGCCTTCACGTCTCTTCAGTCTTCACCCTGCTCAACACGCCCCCACCCTCCACTGCCGACATACCGACCGAACCCGGTACCTCTGACCGAGAATCGCAAGGCCGGCATTCTTGGTGACGGCCAGCGGTTTGGACGAGCGCACTCCCCTCAACGTAGTGAACCTGGATCCGCTAGTCATCATACCTCAGCAAGCAGAGCACCGCCGGACATAGGCACGCAAGCCGCTGGTCATCTTGTCCGTAACAGCTCGTCCTTTACGGCCTCGCTTTATGTGGCCTCGCCCGCTTGTTTCCGCTGTAGCTCCCGAACGACGCTATAATTTGCTTTAGTGAATAGCTCAACGCACTGCGCTGATGGCTACGTGTTACGTGCGAGCCTCGAGCCTGCATCCAGTTCATTCCCACTTCTGCACGAGAGCAGCAACAGAAAAATGACCGGCACCGCAGCGGACGGGGCTCATCAGCAGGTAGGCAGCACAAATGTCGTTGCCTTTAAGACTAGGATGTACAGCCTTCCCAGGCCATGCTGGCCAGCCTGACGCCGCTCGCCTCCTTTCACTCATCTGCCAGCTCGCCGAGGACTTGCACGCGGAGTTCCTTCGCAACAATGCCGAATTCGCAGCCAAGTTTGAGGACGGCAGCCTGCCCCTGCCCCCGGCGCGCCGGGCAAGTGCCTGCAAGAGCCGTGGGCACGGCCGCGGGGCCTCGCGGGGCAGCTTACCAGTGTGCGCGCCTGCAGTCGACCGACCTTGCGCCACTCCCCTATACACTGATCGCCATGACCACCCACCCGCTTGACGTCCTCTATCTCCACTTGCTCCTCTATCAGTGTCCTCCCTTTCCCTTACACTCCTTGCCTCCCAAACGCGCGCCACAGGCACTGGTGCTGGCCTGCATGGACGCCCGGCTGCACCCGGAGAAGGTGCTGGGCATCAGCAACGGTGAGGCGCACGGCCTAGCATGGACAGGGGCGAAAAGAAAGGGGAAGAAGCCCGTCAGCGCGGATATCAAGAGCAAAGAGTGCAACAAGCTGGCCCTCGAGCCCCCGTCCTTCGCTTGGCTTGCCGACGCGGGGCTGCCGCCGGTGAAAGCAGCTGGACCCACCCGTCGACATCGCACGTGCCAGAGCAATGCGAGACGCCAACGTTCTGGTCGTTCCATCCGGACATATGGCTCCCCCTGGCCCCTGACGTCGGCCAGCAACAGCAGCAGCTAACACGATGGTCGACGCCCCGCAAGCCGCCCGCCTAGCAGGCCGGACCCACCCTGGCCGCCACCTCCGTCCTCATCACCGCTACGTACGCTACCAGTCGCCGCCCGCCGCCAGAGGCCGAGCGGCTCCGGCTGCCCATGGCCGCCGCTCCCGCTGCCGCCCGTCCGGGTTGGGCCTTGAGTTAAGATTGAATTGGGGCGCAGCCGGCCTGCCAACCGCCGGCTAACCGCCAGCAAACCGCCAGCCCGATGCTAGTGCGCGGCGGGGCCTTGGCCCATCCAAAACACGGAGCCCGGCTGCAGGCAGCACGCCATCCATCTGCTCCTCCAGCTACCGTATCAAAAATGGACATCCACCCCCTCCTTCCCCCTAACACCCCGGCAGGCGCGTGCCACTGCGTGCGCAACGCGGGCGGTCGCGCCTCGGAGGACGCCATCCGCTCCATCTGCATCTCGCAGCGCCTGCTGGGGACCAAGGTGCGAGCAAGCGGCGGCGTGGGGCCCGCCGGCATCGTCGCGCCCGGGGGTGGAGTGCTGCGGGGCCGCGTGCAGGGTAGGGAGGGGGCCGCAGCAGGGCAGGGCAGGCCTGCTGTGTTTCTGTGCCAAGTGCCCGGGTGCCGGGTCGTGCTGCTTGGCACTGGGGTGGGGAGGGGCAGGAGGCAAGCGGCGGGGAGGGGAAGAAGGGGATGTGGGGGAGGGCAGGGCGGCGGTGGAGGGCTCCCGCCGGCCTCTCCGGCCCGGCAGTGCGCTGCGCTTGACAAGCCGCCGAGTGTGCTGCGCGGCAGCGGCAGGCTGGCTAGGCTTGTTGAGCGCATGACCCTCCGCTGCCCCGATCCCACTCCCATTCCCCACAGGAGGTCCACATCGTGCACCACACCGACTGCGGCATGCTCACCTTCACTAACGACCAGGTGGGGCAGGGGCGGGGGGCGGCAGGGGCTTGCTCCGTGCCGCGCGGCCTCACGCTTGGGCGCGGCCTTCCTGGACGTGAGGGGCGCGACGTGGGCATGGGCTGTTGCACACATACTCATGAGCACTCGCCCGTGCGGCACTGATGGGGGTGCAATGGGTTGGATGGGCGCAAAGCCGAACGACCCAACCCGCCCGCCCGACGACCATGCGCCTCCCCCCATCAAGCC
>BDDC01000176.1:0-15823 GCA_001662425.1 Chlamydomonas sphaeroides | reverse complement strand
GCCCCCCCTCCCCCCCCCCCCCCCCGTGCCCCCCCCCCCCCAGATCGCAGCCAAGATCAAGGCTGAGCTGGGCGCAGACGTGGCCGGCCGCGACTTCCTGCCCTTTGCCGACCTGGAGACGTCGGTGCGCGACGACATCGCCACGTTGAGGGCCTCGCCGCTGGTGGCGCCGGGCACCGTGGTGGGACTTGAGCGAGGAGGGATGCAGGGATGAAGGGCTGGGCTGGGTCGGTGGGTTCGCGGCCGGGAGTGAGGCTTCCGCTTCCCTGCACACAACCTAGCCGCCCAGGTGCGGATGGCAACGTGCCGCTGACGACAGAGGCCCCCTGATGCCCTGCCCCTCAACCTATGCCCGCCTGCGCTCCTGCTCCGCCATCCCCAGGTCCACGGCTACATCTATGACGTCACGACCGGCAAGGTCCGGGTGGTGGCATGACGAGCGAGGCAGCAGTAGCAGGCGCAATAGGGACCCTACTTTCAATAACGTCGCCAAATCCAGCGACTGCAGTTGATTGGCCATTGCGGTCACGTGCCGGGCGGGGCCACGACGCGGGGCAGCCGGGGCCGAGGGGGCCATAGGACGACATGAGCTGGGCGGGGCAGCAAGGGCGCCAATGAGACGTAAGCTGGGCTACGCTGCTGCTGGGAGGCATGAAGATGCGGGGCGGGGGCTGCTCGATGGCGCGGCGAGGCGGCGGTTGCTGGTGCCAGGTAGGAGCAGGGCGCGGAGCAGGGGGCGGAGCAGGGGGCGAGGGAGGAGCGAGCTAGCGAGTCCCAGCAGTGTAAGGATGACTGCGGCGTTGTGGCCAGTACGCAGTGCTGCTGTGGCGGCAAGGGGCCACTTCGCAGCGGCGGCGTCGGCGACGCCAGGCTCTGCGCCGGCGAGCAGCGGCAGATATGTGCCGCTTAGACTGTGGACGAGAGGGGGGATGTCAGGCAATGCTAGCGGCGGCGTCAGCGCCGCCGCCATCCCGCACGGCGCCGACGACGACCGCGGACCGCGGCCGGCTGCCCCACGGCAGCAGCGGCCCAGCAGTGCACAAGCCACTGCAGGGCGGAGCCGCGTGACGCCGGAGAGGCAGTGCCCGCATCGGGTCGGACAGCAGCGGCGACGTCGGGCACGCACCGTCGAGGAAAAGGGGTTGGCGGCGGCGGGCCTGGCGCCCTGTGCATTCCGGCCGCCGCGTGGTGCTGCCTCCGCCGCCGCGCTTGGCGTTGGTCAGTGAGCAGCGCGAGGAGGCAGGAGTGGTGGGGTACGCGGGCTCGGCGCGCACGCAGAGGCAGCGGGGGCGCAGAACGTGCGGTGCGTACTATGTAGCCGCCTCACCCGTCATGGGCCTCGGACCCAGGCCCGCCACGCCCGCACAGCAAACGCAGCGCAGGCGGCCCCTCGCCGCACACCTGCACACATCTACGCAGCCAGCAGCCAGCACCGACCCGCGCGCAACGCCCGCGACCGACAGCACTCGTCGCACCCCGCAACCCTCGCTGCTGCTGCCAGCGCCTCGGCGCCATGGCCCGCCTGCCGCCCGGCTCCGGCCTCTACGAGTCGCTGCAGCAGCTCTTTGCCTCGCGCGCCGGCAGCACCGCGGCCGGGCCGCGACCCGAGGGCCACGCCAGCGCGCTTGAGCATGCCGCGGCCGCAGCCTCGGACGCGGAGCTGGTCGAGGTGGCGCTGACGCCGGAGCAGCTAAGCGGCGAGGTGCGTGATGCGCTCAACCGCACGCTGGCGCTGGTCGCGGGGACCGCTAATGCGCGCGACAGCCGCAAGATCGTGGCCGATTGCTACGCGCGGTGAGGGCCACGGAGGGGAGGGGAGGGGAGGGGAGAGAGGGGAAGGGGGAATGGGCGGGGGGAAAGGGCATGGAAGGGGGAATGTATAAGGGGAGGGCGAGGGGAAGGGATGAGGGGGCGGCCGGCGTGGGCAGCAGCGGGGGCGACGCGATGGGTATAGAGGGGGCAGGAGGCAGGCGAGGGCAGGCGTGCAGAATCGAGGCAGCTGCAACGGGTTTCCCCACGCGCTTTGCCCCTCCTGCCTTCTCCCTTCCTCCCCGCAGCTACGCGGTGTACGAGACGAACCTGCTGTGGTGCCCCCACTCCTTTTCGGTGGCCGCCTGGCTGGCCGCCGCGCGCCGACTGCTGATGCCGGGCGTGGAGGGCATCCGCTGCCACCGCATACTGCTGCGCCGTCTGGCCGCACCGCCGCCGGCCTCGCCGCAGGCGCCGCCGCCGCAGTCGCTGCAGGGCCGGGGGCCGGGCGCTCAGGAGGAGGGTTCGCGGCGGGCGGGCGGCTCGGGGCCGGGGCTGACGGCCACCGAGGAGCACATGCAGGTGGGGTGGGTGATGGCGCCCGGGGCCTGGGACACGGGCTTGGAGATAGTCCAGGAGTGGAGTCCAGGTGCGGTGGGCTGGACTTGAGTCCCGGGAGGCAGCGGGCGGCGTTAGGGGGTGCTGGTGGAGGAGGTTGCAGCAGGTTGCAGCAGGCCCCCACCCGTGCCCGCTTACGGGGGGTGGTGGGTGGGTCGGCCTGGTGCCCGGTGCCTGGAGCGGAGGTTGTGGGTTCGCGGTGTGCAGGCGCGGGGCCGGAGCCGGAGCTCTGGGCGGCAGTGCGCAGCGGTGGTGGGCCCTTGGCTGGGGTCAACATGGATGCGGGAGCACGGGTCGCGGCATGTGGGCAAAGGCCGCCGCCCCTGCTCCGCCGCTCCCCGGCAAGCAGCCCCGGCCCCGCCCCCGCCGCCCCGCGCGCTCCACGCCTCCCTTGCGCGATCCCGCATCTCGGACCTTCCTCGCCCGCTTCCGCGCCCACCCCTCCCGCCCGTGTACCGTACCCGCAACGCTGTCCCTCCTGCTCGCGCAGATCCAGATCGACGTCACCTTTGCCTGGCGGCCGCTCGGCCAGCTGGCGGCGCTGCTGGGGTCCTGGGGTGCGCCCAAGGCGCTGCAGCCGCCCCTGCTGGCCACCGACCACACCATCACGCTCACCATCAACCCGCAGAGCAGGTGGGGCGGCGTGGCAGGGGGCCGAGCGGTTGCAGCAGCGGCAACAGCAGCGGGCGGGGGCTGGGCTGCGCGTGGGATATCGCGTGTGTGGGCAGGCAGGGGCAGGCAGTGAGCGGCCGGCGGGGCTTGTTATCTCCTGTGACATGCTGCCATCATATCTGCCGTGGTACAAGGTGTTAATTTGTTTACTGGTGCTGCGCATCCGCTGTCGCAGGGTGGTGGTGCACAGGGACATCACGCTGGGCTACCCCGTCGCGCCGCTGCCGCTGAAGGGCTTGCTGGGACTGCCCACGCCGCTGCTGGCAGTGCTCATGCAGACGGTGTAGGGTGTTGAGGTGTGGTCCGGGCGCGCTTGGCACAGGTTGCGAGGTAGCAGTGTGGGATTGACGCGTTGCTGTGCTGCATCGCAGGGGGCGGAGTTGGCCGGGGTAAGCGGTGTCCATGGCGAGGATGTTGGGTTGGCACGGTGTATGGGCACGAACATTTTGTATGCAGCAAGGACTTCTTCAAGTAGAGCTCCAGAAAATTCTTGTATCGCGCGGCGGCGTGCCTGTAGGACGGCATTCTGCGCGTACGGCTTGGCTCGAGCAACAGTGCAATGCATTTGCGCTTAAGCATCGCTTCCTGCCACTTGAGTTGACAAGCACAACTCTGCCTCAGCTATTTCACTGAGTGAACGAGCTGTTGCAAGCGACCCCCGAAACTTCTCTCGTCGTCCACGACTCGTCTTGCGCTCTGATCTGCTCTCTGAGACATCCCACGTATTAAGGGCACATTGCTGCAATGGCGGCAAAGGGGCCGGGTGGCAACATTGGGCAAGGCCAGCACGTTGTGGAGGTTGCTGCGAGCTCCACTCCGAGCGAAGTTATCTCGGCTATAGTATCCTCAGCGCAGCCCACGAGGGCGGCGAGCAACCCCAACCGGTGGCTACTGGTCGGGGTGAGCACGGGGCGGGTCGTGCTTTGCCCGCGCGTGGAGCCCGGCGCAGAGCGCAAGGACGCCAAGCAGAACCCTTCGGGGCGAGGCGTGGGTGATAGCTCGGCGCAAACAGGCTGCGCCAGGCGCCTCGGGCGTGGCTTGGCAGCCCTGAGAAGGCGCCTGTTGAGAACGCTGGCCACCTTCCCCTACACCAGCAACTTGACTTCTCCAAGTTGGCCCGCACTCCTGCCCACAGTTCTTCTTCGTACTGACGTTTGCATGCATTGTGTACTTCCGTGAGGAGATCTACACCTTTACAAAGGGTGGGTGCGGGCGCTTCAGGGCGCCTGAAGGCGCCCACGACGCCGACACGTGACGGCGGCAACCTTGATAGCGACGGATGATGGGCAGCTGCGTGTTGCGGCGCAGCCCGTACTCCAAACCGGCCGCTCGCAGCGCCCCTTGACCAACTCCCAACCGCCCGCGCGTCGAGGCCCGGCTGCCGCTGTGGCCGCGGCCACGTGCCTCAGCGCACGTGACCGGGCCCATCTGGCGACGCCGTGTGCACCACTGCAGCCGCGTTCCAGCAATGGCGGGAGCCGCCGCCCAACCCATTAATCTAGAATCACTCCCTTCGCGCCGCGGTGCTCCTTCTGCACCGCAGACGTCCACAAGTACCCCATCCTGTCGGTGGCGGAGGCCCTGCAGGTGCACAGCGGCCGTGGGTCATTTGGGTCGGGCGAGCGCCCGCCTACCTCGGCGCTTGCCGCCGTGCCGACGCGGAGCGCTCGTTTGGGTCTCCACGCGAGCCTGCCATAGGGGCGGTGTGCGCATGAGAGGAGAGCAACGGCAACAGGGCGCGCCCACCCAAGCGCCCGCGACCCCGCGCCCGCCCTACCGTGCTGCGTCACTCCACAACCTTCGGAACAATCGTATGCACATGAACACAGCTGCCCCGCCTGTCACGCGCGTTCGCCTGCGCTGCAACCTATTTGCCCTCTGCTCCGCCTTCGCGCCTGCTCGTCTTCGCGGGTCATCGCTGAGCCCGTGCGTGGCCTGTCACGGCAACCTCACTCCGTACGTCCGTACCCATGCCGTACTCGTATCCGCAGGTGCGGCAGTACCTTGGATCCCAGTGGAGCTTCGGTACCGGCCAGGACACCGTCAAGTCCATAGACCCAGCGGCCGTGGACGGCACGCCGGCGGAGGGCTCTGCTGCGGCGCAGGACGCGCAGCTGCCAAAGGCCATAGTCAACGCCACGGTCGTCGCCAATGCGACCAAGGTCGTCGTCGCGAACGCGACCAAGGCCATGCTCAGGGCGCTGTTGTAGGCGCGCGTTTGCGGCAGTGCAGGTGCTGGCACGCGTGAGCGTGGGCCGGCAGTTGAAGTGCAGGTCACGGGTCAGGGCGGGGTAGCGCGCTGCAGATGGGCGCATAGCAACTGGCTGCTGGGCAGGGTCCGACGATGCGCACGGGCGCTGGGGAAGATGTCGATGTGAGGCAACGCGGGGGCGGTAGCAATGCGGTGCCGAGGGTGCAGTACCGGGCGTGCAAGGCGCTCGCCTGATTCCCGAGCTGAACGTGTAAGATGCAGATGGTGTCCGGTTGCCGTTGCCCTAATAAGCTTCGGGGAGGCTTTGGGGGTTATCTGCGAGGCCGGAGTTCCGCCGAACTGCACACGAGTTGTTCGGTGCCCGGTCAGGGTGCCCGCTCGCATTCTCATTGTAGCGAAAGCTATCAGCCCACTGTGGCCTTGCACTGTATGACTGTATGTCAAGCGGTATTAGGCAAACCCGTCGTGCCCGGCACTGCACGGCAGGTCCTGTCTGGCACACAGCCTCTTCTGGCAATGACTGCTACCATCTGCACATTCCACACCTGAATGTCTTGCTACATAGTTCCTCGTACGTGCGGAACCGCGCATACTACGAAGGCGCGACAATGTCTTTACGCCCTGGCCTGCCTGTCATACGCAATGAAAACCTCTGTGGCGTGGCGCCGCTGCACTGGCGCAGCGTCGCGGCGAACTGCGCTTGACGTCAAGCAGTGTTGATTTGGAATGTCGCAGCCGGTGATACGCCTGCTGGTCCTGTTATTGCTACTCATGGACCTCAGCTGTGATGCTGGTGGGTGCTGCTAGCGCCTCTGTCACTATGCCCGATGGCCCACTTCAGAATTGCGCTTTTACAGGAGCATCCACTCCAGCGCTCGTCCGTGACGGCCCCGGTCATCAGTATGAGTTACACCTGGCACCAGTCGCCTACTTGGCTGCGCTGGCGACGTGCCAGGTGCGCCGGGTCAGAACCTGTCGTCCAGGTTTCGTGGTTTACAGCTGGGTTTTCGCCACGCCCGCGCTGACCCGCGGCACGGACCCTTTCCGCGCCGCACGGGCTCCTTAAGCCACCACAAATTGTCCGCAGCCGCCATCAACTGCTGCTGCCCGCCCAGCAGCGACCCTCCCCTAACTCGGACAGCGTCGCGGACGGCCACCCAGTCCTCCCACCACCCCTCACTCCGCCACATTTTCAGTTAGCTTGCGCTTAAGCGCCAGAGGTACCTTGCGCCTCAGCTGCCTTGGGACGTCCAGGCGCTCCCCTTGACATCGCAGCCGGGGCAACTGCCGCGGCAGTGCGATGTTAGCGCCACATGACCCCGGCACTGACAGCACCGCCGCCTGATGAGGCCCATGCCAGGCCATGCCCCAGGCCACAAAGCGCATTCCCACCCCTTACTTCCTTGCTACCGCTTGCTATTGCCCAACCCACAGAGCCGCGCAGGTGGACAGGGCGTCCTGACGCCGGTGGCCTCTGACGCCGAGCTGGCAGCGGTGGCGGCCCTCGTGGCAGACGGCTGCCGGCTGCGCGACAGCTGGCGAGACGAGTGAGTGCCGCTGCCAGCGCACCCGCCACGGCTTGCCGCTGCTCGCCTTGCTGCCTCGCCCTGCCGCCTCCTTCTACACCACTTCCCTCTCCGTCCCTCCACACGCCTGCTGCCTCCATGCCGTGCTTTCCGTCTCCCTGCCAGGCTCTTCTTCATCGGCCTCACCTCGCTTGCTGCACACAACTCCGCCAGCCCCAACGCACACACCCTGGGGTTCGTGGACCGGCCCCGGCCCGGCTCGCCCACCGCCTTCCTGCGAACCACGGCGTTGACCGGCCGGGGGCCGTTCGCCAACGGCCGCTGGCCCGACGAAGCCGCGTCCGCGGCGCCGCCGCCGCCTCCACTGGCGCCGGCTGCTGCTGCCGTCGGCAGCGGCGCCGTCAACGGCAGCGAGGAGCGGCAGCCGGAGCCGCTGTGTGCTGCCGTACGGATACTGCTGACGCCGCAGTCGGGCGGCGCCGCAGCGGCCGCCTGCAGCGACCTGTTCCGTGCGCGCAGCCGCCACCCGCCGCCACCGCCGCCGCCACCGCCGCCGTCGCAGGCCCGGCCCGAGCCTCAGCCGCAGCTGGAGCTCAGCTTGCTGGACTGCGAGGGGCGGCCTCACGGGGGGTCCCTGCACGGCTTCATCTGCCGCGTGCCGCTGGGCACCAACCGCTCGCCGCCGCCCGTGCCTTGGCCGCCGCCGCCGTCCCCGTCGGCGCCTCCGGTGCCGCCAGAGGCAGCCGTGAGCTGGCAGCTGCCGGAGGAGGCCTCGCCGCCGCCGATGGGGCCTCAGCCAGCGCCGCCGGGGCCCCTTCGACCGCCACCGCAGGCGCCGCTGCCGCCGCGGCCTCCGCTGCCGCCTCCGCTGCCGCCGCGGCCTCCGCTGCCGCCTCCGCTGCCGCCGTGGCCTCCGCTGCCGCCGCCGCTGCCGCCGCGGCCTCCGCTGCCGCCGCTGCCGCCGCTGCCGCCGCCGCCGCCGCCGCCGCTGCCGCCGCCGCCGCCGCCAGCGGTGCCTCCGGGGCAGCTACCCCCGCTGCCGCCGCGCCCAGCGCCGTCCCAGCCACCGCCACCGACTCCCTCGTCGCAGCCGCCGCATGCGCTGCCGCCTCCTGCACCGCCGCAACCGCCAGCGCTGCTGCCTCCGCCAGCGCACTCGCCGCAGCCGACTGCCCCGTCCCCGGCACAGCCGCCGCTACCGCCGGCCCAGCCGTCGCCGCCGCCGTCGCCGTCGCCGCCGCTGACGCCGCCGTTACAGCCGCGGCCTCCCGGCGGCCCACCCTGGGCCCAGCCTGCCCTGCCTCCCGCGGCGCCTCTGCCGCCGCCGGCTCCTCCATCGCCGCCGCTGGTGCTAAGCACTGCCGCCATCGCCAGCAAATGTGAGCGCGGAGGGGAGGGGCGCGGGGCGGGTCAGCACCACCAAAGCGCCTAGCTTCCGTTGGACGTTCCCCAAGCCAAGCCACCCCGGCCGCGCCCTTCGCCCGACATCCTGCGCCACCCATTTGCACCCCTCCGCCCCTTCCGTCACCCACCCTCCCTCCCACCCGCGCAGGCGAGGCCGTGACGCTGGGCTACAGCGGCCCCACCGGCGCCGGCGGCCGCGGCAGCGCCATCCGCTACCTGGCCTGCCCGCCGGGCCTGGCCGCGGGCTGGGCTGCGGCGCAGGAGCTGTGCGAGGGGCTGTTGGCGGGGGGCGGGCTGGCGGCGCCGGAGAGCCAGGTGGGGCGGCAGAGGGCGGCGGGACGGAGGGACGGAAGGGATGGGGGTCGCGGGTTGGGGGTCGGGCGCCGTGCCGTGTCGCGGCTAGGAGGGGCCAGGAAGGGGCCTGGGTGGGGAAAGGCCCGGCGGTGCACAGCGGCAGCCCCTTACGTGTGGCGTTGCCGCGAGGGTCAGCGGGTTGCGGGCTGCAGAGCCCAGCGCGGCCGCTGCGCGGTCCGTGGGCCCGCAGCGCGCGCGCCCGCGGGCCCTTTCGGCGCCGCGCGGCAATGCAGCCGCATCGCCGCCCCTGCCCCGCCTGGCCCGCAGCCCCACGCACGGCTGGACGCCGCCCGGTCTCTGCACGAGGCAAACACAGCGCCCGGCTTCTACTGTTGGGACCCGGCCAGCGTGACGACAGGGGCCCAGCGCGACGCAGTTTGACGGACACACAACAGCAACACTAACCCACCCCATCCCCGCCCCACGCCCCCCGGCTCTTTCCCGCCCATCGTCCCACAGGCGCAGCTAGACGCAGCGGCCCACCTACTGCGCAGCGCCACCTTTGCCGTCGACGCCGCCGCAGCCGCGTCGCCGCCGGCCTCCTGGCTGGCGCTGCTGTCGGGCTGGCACGAGTACGGCAACGCCTTGGCGGCGCCGCCGGCCTCGGCCCGGCTGCTGGTGCCACTCGAGTACCCGCTGTCTGACTCACCCGTGACGAGCACGTTCGTACAGCGGTTGTTCACCAACGGCAGCCTGACGGTGCACCCCGACTGCGCCGTCGCGCCGGCGACGCCGGCGGCGGCGCTGCCGCTCACGACGGGCTGCTGCGCGGCGCTGGCGGCGCCGCCAGGCGCCGGCACAGCGGCGCCGCCGCCGCTGGAGTTGGCGCTGCGGCCGTGCAGCGAGCGGCGGCCGTTTGTGTGCCAGGCGGCATACAGCGTGAATGAGATCGGCACGGGCGACGGCGGCGGCGGCAGCGAGGATCCGTATGCTGCCGCCGCCAACGTCACGGCGGCGCTCTTCATCGACGCCTCAGCGCCGCAGTACAGGTACGACAGTACGGCCATCGGAAGGAATCGGAAACGCGACAACGGGGAGGCTGTGCCCCAGAGCAAGCAGCTGCGCGACCCGCAAGACACACAGGGAGCAGGGCGGCCTCCTGGCTGGCAGCATCGGGTTCCTTGGGGACGACGCTGGGCTTCGCTCCCCGCACTGGCGCACCCAGCTCAACGCATCCCTGCTTGCCTGCTACGCACGACCGACGCGTCACCACCCCCTCGGGTGGTGAACACACGGCGCTCTTGTCATGCAGCCGGCACCAGGGCCCCTGGCACCAGGGAAACACGCGCAGGGGCCGAGGCGGCTGCGCTGCCCTCGTGACCCAGCCCTGGCCCCGTCCCATCCCCGTCCCTCACACCCGCTTTCGGTCCCGCCACCCCCGCCGCCCTATGCCCACTGCAGCGGCGCCTTCAAGACCTTCCGTGCGCTGCTGCAGCTGACCTTTGTGGGCATGTCGTACGCATCCGTGACCGCCGACGTGGTGGAGCGCTTCAAGGAAGAGTGAGGCCCCTGGGGAGGAAGCGAGGGGTTGTTCATGGGCCACCAGGCCCCGAGCCGCACTCGTTGCCGCTTTGGCGCCTCTACCCATCTGTATCCTGTGCACTATACCGCGTCCGGCATAGCATCTTGGGCCCTCAGGGGTCTCCTCCTCAGCACCACGCCTCCTTTCCTGCCGGCCCTCCCCTCCCCTCGCAACGCATCCACTTGCCAGTGTTCTCTTCCCCTTGCATTTCCGCTGCGTCAAGCCAGGGGTTCGCCTCTTGCCGCGGCCAGGACCTGAAGTCCTCAGCGACAGGAACCCAGC
The DNA here is from genome assembly GCA_001662425.1 of Chlamydomonas sphaeroides. NCBI lineage: Eukaryota > Viridiplantae > Chlorophyta > Chlorophyceae > Chlamydomonadales > Chlamydomonadaceae > Chlamydomonas > Chlamydomonas sphaeroides. The sequence continues at coordinate 5,484 of BDDC01000176.1, read as the reverse complement.
ACGCCCTGCCCCCAACCCTGCCGCCCCTCCCATGGCCCCTTCCCTCCCCCCTCCCCCCGCAGCACCTCGGCCCAGCTGGGTCGAGCCACCCGCCTGCCGCCCTCGGCCTTTGCCGTGACCTCGCTGTCGCCCGGCTCTGTGCTGGCGTCGCTGCAGCTCACGGCCAGGGGCCTGCCGCGAGCCAACCTCACCCACTGGCTGGTGGGTGCGTCCAGGGCGGACCAGGCTGGGAGCGGGCAGGGGCATGTGGCCAGCCTACACCGGATGGAGGGTGGGTGTGCAAGGCGGGTACCGCAGCGCGCCCGCACCTGCCTCTGGCCAAACCCGCAGCATAGTGCGTAGGGTGGACAGATGGAGCGGGCTCTGGGCCCTGAGGCGCGCACTTTTTAGCAAGGCTGCGCCGCGATGCGTGCGGGGCTGAGGACGCAGGGCCCGGGCGTCAGGGAGGGCAGGCTGGCACAGGGCCCACTGGGCGGCTCCACGGCCCCTGGCGTGCCGTGGAAGGTACCACTGGCCGCCCGCGCCTGCCTGCGCTTGACCGGGCCTGCACTTGACCGGCCTGCGCTTAATTGGGCCTGCGCTCAATCGGGCCTGCGCTTAATCGGGCCTGCGCTTAATCGGGCCTGCGCTTAATCGGGCCTGCGCTTAATCGGGCTTGCCCCTTGCGCTACTCGCCGAACCTTCCTCCCTGCACTGCCTACCTGCTCCTCTCGTGCTCCCTCCAGGAGTTCCTGGGACTGGCGCTGCTCGACAGGCCGCCCTCGGCGCTCTTCAACGAGGACTTCCTGTCCGGCTGGGGCGCGCAGGTGGGGCCGGGATGGCGGGCGGTGGCCCGCCCCAGGCCCACCCTGGCGGGGCATGGGACAGGGTGCTTTGTCCCAGGGTTTGGCGGCAGCCCTATCTGGCCCACGGCCCTGGCGCCCTCAGCGCTGACCCTCAGCCCTGGCCGCCGCTCGTGTCGTGCCGCAGACCTGCAACATGACGCTGATCAGCGCTGAGGAGCTCGCCTCGCCCAGCCCACCGCCGCCGCCGCCCGCGGGCGGCGGCGGCGGCAGTAGCGCCAGCCCAGCCCGCCTCGCGCTCATCAGCGTCATGTCAGCAGTGGGCGCGCTGCTGCTGATCGCGCTGCTGACGGCCGTGGTGGTGGTGGTGCGGCGGCGCCGCCAGCGGACCGTGGTCGTGTACGACAACGCAATGCACGGCGGCGGCGGCAGCGGCGACATGTGGCCGGCGGCCAAGCTCGTGCCGCCGCCGCCGCCGCCGCCGCCGCCGCCGCTGGTAGTGCCGCCGTCACCTAGCATGGGGGGTCCGGGCACGCCATCGCCAGCGCGGCTTGGCTCGGCGCGGACGGCGCCGTTGCCGCCGTCGGGCAGCCGGCCGCGGTCCGCGGGTCTTGGGGCCATAGCGGCGCCGTCATCGCTTGCGTCACCCACGGGGACGGCGCTGTCGCGCCCTTGGTCAGCAGCGTCGCGGGGCGTTGCGGCGCCACTGACGTCGCCGCTGGCCTCGCCCACCATCCCGCCATCGCCCATAGCCCTGGCGGCAGGCATCCGGCCCGCCTCGCCGCCGCTGAGCCTGGCGTCGCCGCCGCCGCCGGGCCGCCTAACGGCGCCGCTACCTCCTTTCCGCAGCGGGCGCGTCTCTTCGTTCGGTGCTGCCGGCATGGCCGGCGCCGCCGCCGCCGAGCCAGGCGTTGCCGGGGCCACGCCGTCGGGCCTGACGCCAGCCGGCCGCGTCTCCAGCTCCGGCGCCGCCGTTGCCGTCGGCGGCGTCGCACAACTGCCGCCGCTGGCTGGCCCCCGGATCAGCGTCAGCGGCGTCGGTGCAATCAGCATGGGCCGAGCGCGTGTGAGCCTCGCCGGCGGCCCCATCGTCGGCGGCAATGGTCGCATCAACGATTCCGGCGGTCCGTCGGGACCACGTACGCTGGCGTCGCCGCCAACCGTTACCTCCCTGGCTAGGGTGCCGGCGCCGTCGCCCGAGCCCTACCGGGGCTCCGGCTGACGGGTAACGGCTTACCGCCAACGAACGGCTACATTGGCTGGCATGGCGAGCCCGGACCGGCGCTGCTGGGTGCGCATTCGGCGGCTCGCCGACGATAGTGTCCGAGGTAGGGCTTGTGACGAAACACGGGACATGGCACACGGAACACGACGGCTACTGCAAGCCCCGGCCCTCCTCGTGTGCGCTGCTTGCCGGGGTGCCAGCCTTGGGCTGCGACTTGGAAGCCGGCCCGCAACACATTTATCCCGGGGCGAGCAAGCACAGCTGCCGTCATGCTGCTCCTTCAGCGGCCATTGCCGCGATCGACGCACGCGGCCAGCCGGCAACCCTAACATTACGGGCGGCGGGCAGCGGGCGCCTTGGTATCTGCCGCACCTCCACAACTAGATGCGCCATTCATCGCATGTTGCGGGCGGCCGCTGAGGCCGACTACCGTATGCGGGTGTCCGTATGTGCCGCGCGGCGCGGCGCGTGTCGGCGTGTGGCTTGACAGCCCGCCGCAGTGTAGCGAGCGAGGCCGGCCGCCCGCAAGCGAGGCGTGGTGCTGACGACCAGCAGCGCGCTAGCATGCTGGCTGCCGCGGCGGGCCGCACGCATGCACGGTGTGTGCTAGGCGGCGTCGGGATGATCGATGGCCGCGCGTGCGGTGGCTGCGGCGCCGTCGCGTGTGCCAGCAGTCGCATCGGGGCCAGGTAGGGGGGCATGGAGGCCCCCAGCCACTGGCCCGCGAGGGCGTTGAACGTGGTTTCAACGGACCCGCGACGTCAGTGTGCTTATGTTGTGGTTGGTTGTGGTTTTAACCGACCTGCTCGTCCAGATGGGACCCAGCCTGAGGGCCTGATGGTGTTGGGTGGGTTGTGCGGTTTTGCCATGAGCTGTGGGCTGGCCCACGGCGCTGGTGCTGCAACACGTTGGCAGGCCCGTCTGGATGTGTGGATGTGTGGTGGGTGCGCTGCCGGAGGCGGCGCACCGGGCTGCGCCAAGTTGTGTTGCGTTGCTGCTGGCTGCCCGACACATGGATATTGCAACTGTCAGGCGGGACGGGGTCTCCAACGCCGCTGCGTTGTGCCGCTTGCTTGTAGCTTCACCGCTCAACCGCCACCGGGCACGCGCTGCATGTGGCGGAGTCGCCGTCCGGGAGGTACCTACCGGGGTCGGCCGCACCGTACCAGTCCGGAGGTGGGGCCATGTGACGGGGCGGGAGCGGGGAGCGGGCAGGGCCGTGCAGTGGGCAGCTGTGTCACGTGCGGGGCCGCGGCGGCGGCGGCAGCGCGATGTGGGGAGGCGTCGGCACACGTGGCGGGCAGGGGTGGCTTGCGCACTATGGGGACAGGGAACCACATTCGACACACGTTAGGCCCTCTTTACGTGTCATTAACGTGGCAGTCAACGGGAGCATAACGGGGCCTAACTCGGACGTTATGGGTGTAACGTGGCCCAGGATCCACGTTAAATAACGTTGGGGGCAAGGGCGCGTTGCGGGCCCGTGGAGCGTACACCTGCTAACGTGCCTTTGTAACGTGTTTTGTCAACCATAACGCCCCTGTTATTTAACGCACGTTGCTGTTCGGGCGTGTAGCGTGTTGCGGATGGCTACCTGGGCTAGGAGGCCTCATGGCCTCGGCGCGCTTCAGGCACGCAGGGCCACGGGTCCGCGCGCACGCGCACATAATCGCCGCCGCCACCGTCACCGCCACCGTTACCGCTACCCGACGCGCATACGGAATTGTCGAAGGTAGCGCCGCGGCGGCAGCGGTGACGGCGATGCAGGCGGCGGCGGCCGGGTGCGGACTAGGGCCCTCCGTCAGAGGGCGAGGGCGCTGACGCCGATCGAGGTAAAAACAGACGGTGACAGGCGAGCGACACAAACTCCCAGCCACACGGCGCGGGCGGCATGCGCAATCGGTCATCTGCCAGCTCGCTAGCAGGCGCTTTGGTGCGGAGGTACTGCTGGGAGGTCAGCGACGGGTCGCGTCGCGCGGCCCCTGGACGGACTAACGGCGCGCCCGCCAGCCTGCAGGCCAAGCGCGTCTCTCCAACTTCTCGGTGGCTGGCCATATGTCCGCGTGCACACTGCATAATCACATCACACGCTCAACTTGTCTTCTACTTGCAGCGTTCTTATAAGCCCTCTACCACTGTCTACAATAGCAAGGGTGTCCCCTGACCAGAACCATACACAACTGCTGCCAGCCAAGTGCGGCCGCCGCAGCTCGTCACCATGAAATTGTCGTGGATTCTTGGTGGGTTCTAGCCTGTCGACTTGTCAACATGCGAGATGTCAAAGCCTGGCTGCTGCGTGATGGCATACACAAAGTGATGTCGTCCGACGATACGAACCTGCCGCCTATCACCTTGCTTATTCACGCTCGCGCAGGATTGTCACTGTTGTGCCTGTTTTACCAGTCGTCGACAGACGCGCGCAAGGTGGGTTCGATGTAGGGCAGCTGAAAGGCCGTGGCATTACTGGATGGCAGCAATTGATATGCTTATGTCCGCCGAGCGACAACTTACCATACGCTTTGATGGGAACCTTCGTTTCTTCGCCAGTCCAAGCTTATCTGATCAGAGGGCAGGGACGGGCACTCGCACTGTGAAGTTGTGCGGACGTACGTCGCACGCGCGCGCGTACGGCCGTCGTGTGAGTCGGCGTGATCGCGCAGCCGCAGGCCGCAGGCCGCCCCGTTAGACTGCCGGGTGGCGCTATACCGCGCCTGCCATGTTCGCGCCCCATGCGTCCCACTCGCAGGCCGACGACAAGCCAGTAACCGCCGCCGCCCGCCGCGCCCCGGAACCACGCTACTCCGTCTGCAACTACACGGTTGGAAGAATTAGGACGACCTACGCGCGGATAGCTCGGGAGCTGCAGCTCGAGGGCGTTAAGGCGCCACAGATAAAGGTAGGTGTGCGGGCAATTCAACTAAAAGATGCATCAGGGGGACGGCGGAGGTAGACCGCCGCCCGTCCGAAGTGCGCCGCGTGGGTGACGACGACAGGGTGTGTGCGAACACCGGAACGCAACCCCCGAGCTGCCCCCCAGGCCACACGTGCCCTGACCCATGCCTTCGTCCTATACCCCCGCGCGTCCCCCCCATCCAGGTTCTCAACCCTGGGCTCCCGTACCAGCAGCTCGTGCAGGGCAAGACCATCCAGGTGCCGTGCCCCAGCAGGTACGCATGAAGCTGCCGCCTGCCTGCCCGGCAGCTGCTGGTGCCCAACCGCCACGCAGGGGCGTAACCTTGCTCACACCTTGCAACTCAGCATTGCTGCGCCACCCACCCCTGCCCGTGCCCCTGCCCTGCCCCTGCCCTCCGCCCCTGAACGAACGCCACCGCGCAGCGCGCCGACTGCCGAATCCTCTTCGCTCAGCCCCCCGCCGCCCAGCCCTTCACCGCCCAGCCCCAACCCGCCCAGCCCTAACCCGCCCAGCCCTCAGCCGCCCAGCCCCAACCCGCCCAGCCCCGACCCGCCCAGCCATAA
>BDDC01000175.1:70239-92692 GCA_001662425.1 Chlamydomonas sphaeroides | reverse complement strand
GATGCGCACGAGGCCGCCGTCGCTGGGCACAGCCGCCTGGTGCTGCGCCGGACACGAGGCGCAAGTCGCTGCCGACCCCGTCCGCCTGCGGCTGTGCGCCGGGGGTGATCTGTGAACGACGCCCTACGCACAGCGGGCTTTCGCTGCGCCTGTGTGCCGCGCCTGTGCGCGGGTGATCCGGAAACCACGCCCTACGGACAGGGCGAAGGTGGTAAGGTGGGGGAAAGAAAGCCAAGGCTCAAGCTCCGCACAGTATGTTTATTGTTCGCCCGTCATAATCATAATAAGATGGATAAGACCGACTACACGTTCTCTCGTCGCATCCAATCAATCAAACGATGAACGTCGCAGCGGTGACGCCAATCTCAAGTGCGGCTTACGTATGATGTTATTTGTACGCAAGCAGCAGACGAGCTAGTTGGCCCGCGCACTTCGCAGCAGGGACATGCCGATTGCCGGAAACATGTCGCCAGGAAGCGTTGACTGGGGTGGCGCGGCGGATAGGTATTGGCCATCACATGATAACGCAACCAGCTTTGGGCGCTCGGCGCGCGCCTGACAAGTCGCGGAGTCCGCGGAGTCCACGGAGTCTGCGGAGTCAAGCCCGCCCCGCGACTCCATTCCCCGACCCCGTCCCCCAACCCCGCTCCACTCCCCCGAGCCACGGAGTCCACGGAGTCCACGGAATCTGCGGAGCTGGAGTTGTGCGGGGGCGATGAGGAGTTATGGTGAAGGTAGGAAGGGGAGGGAGGGAGAGGGGGGAATGTGGGGTTGGGTACGTGCCAAGCCACGGAGTCTGCGGAGTCGGCGGAGTCGGCGGAGTTGGTGGAGTAGGAAGGGATGCCAGACCGCGGCAGGGCCCGGTCAGAGGCTTGGCAGACAGCGCCACTGCCTCCCCGCTTGCCAGGCGGCGGCATGGCCCCGTGAGAGGTTACGCAGACAGCACCTCTGCCTCCCCGCATGCCATACGGCGGTAGGGCCGCGTCAGAGGCTTGGCAGACAGCGCCACCGCCTCCCCGCATGCCAGGTGGTGGTAGGGCCCAGTCAGTGGTTACGCAGACAGCGCCACCGCCTTCCCGCATGCCAGGCGGCGGTAGGGCCCCGTCAGAGGCTTGGCAGACAGCGCCACCGCAGGGCCCTGACAGAGGCTGCACAGACATTGCCACCGGCTTCCCGCATGCCGGACGGCGGCAGGGCCCCGCCAGCCGCTTAGCAGACAGCGCCACTGCCTCCCCGCTTGCCAGGCGGCGGCATGGCCCCGTCATAGGCTGCGCAGACAGCTTCACCGCCTCCCCGCATGCCAGGTGGTGGTAGGGCCCAGTCAGAGGCTTGGCAGACAGCGCCACCACCTCCCCGCTTGCCAGGCGGCGGCATGGCCCCGTCATAGGCTGCGCAGACAGCGCCTCCGCCTCCCGACATGCCAGACCGCGGTAGGGCCCCGCCAGCGGCTTGGCAGACATACAGCGCCACCGCCTCCCCGCATGCCAGGCGGCGGCATGGCCCCGTGAGAGGTTACGCAGACAGCGCCTCCGCCTCCCCGCATGCCAGGTGGCGGTAGGGCCCCGTCAGAGGCTTGTCAGACAGCACCACCGCCTCGCTCCCCGCATGCCAGACGGCGGCAGGGCCCCACCAGCGGCTTGGCAGACAGCGCCACCGCCTCCCCGCATGCCAGGCGACGACTTGGCCCGGTGAGAGGTTACACAGACAGCACCTCCGCCTCCCCGCATGCCATATGGCGGCAGGGCCCCGTCAGAGGCTGCGCAGACAGCACCTCCGCCTCCCTGCATGCCAACTGCACGCATGATACTGACACACACGCGCATCGACACATGCTCATGCAACCCCAACGTGGACATCCACCTGCCCGGCCGCATAGTGGTGCAGGTGGGCGTGGCAGCCGGCAAGGGGCAACACCGACACCCAGCACCCGACCCCAGCGGGTGTATGGTGTGGACGGCCGGTGCATAGGGGCCCTCACCCTCGACACCCTGCGGCACACCTTGGTGCGGCACACCCACACGGCGGCGCACCCTGGACCCACCAGCAGCGGCCCTGCGCGCCAGCCGGCCCGCTCCTTTTTGGAGGCGCTGGCATCGCTCTTAAAGTGATACAAGCCTGAAAAGAAGGGCAAGAAGGGCAGCGCAGGCCCAAGGGCTGAGGATGAGGTGACACTAGCACCGGCCGTCAAAGATGCGTTGATCACCACACTGGGCCTAACCACCGAGTGTTTTGCGTCGCCGCTCAACGCCAGCCCTCACGTAGCGTTATACTACACAAACGACGCCACCACACCTGCCCCACACCTGCCATTTGCTGTTTGTTGCTTGAGCTCAGTGTACTGGCTACATATGCGTTCCTGGCGCCCAAACATGTGCCGCAGGACCGTGAAGAGCACCCCCGTCTTCCACTCGGTGTAGGTGTGAAGTGGGGATTCTTCGACGCCGCGTGTGAGGTGGTCTCGAAGCCTCCTTGCCATCTCCATGTCATTCTTGCCGCGTACGGCCCAAAAGCAAGGGTTTTATTGCGGGTGAGTAGCTCGCGGTGCAGCCGCAGGTCCCGGGCATGGTCTCACGCAGTGAGGCCAGGGTCGGGGATAGTAGTTCCGGATGCCGGGTGCCAGGGTGGGTGTTGCCTGCCTGGGTGTGTGCAGGCGGCATGGTGCAGTGTGTTGACGGTTGCAGCTGGGTCGGTCGGCGGGCACTGTTTCTGCCTCTTCCATGTAGGGAAGTACTTCAGCGCCGCAGCATCCCATGTCGCATGCGCAGGGACTTGTGGATGGGTGGGTGGGTTATAGGCCATGGGCGGAAAACAGACAGCAGACTGTCCCAGTGCATTCATTGCGGCAGTCAGACACCATGATGTGACCCAGCACCCAAGTGTGTGCTGCTGCGACTCGAAGGCTGCCGGTGACACATGCTGCGTTCGTGTGTGGTTGCACGCAGTGTGGTTGCGCAAGCATGAGAACGATGTATTACACCGATATGCATTGTGATTAGGCTGGATTGAAGGCATACATGTGCAGCCATATACCATGATGTAGGCTTCACAAACAACTATAAAGCTGCAACAAGTAAGGCTGGGGGTTGGCCCCAAACACACGCTACGAAAGAAAGGCTGGGGATCGGCCCCCACCGCTATGCATGCAGGCTGGGATTCTCACCCCCCCCCACCTTCAAGCGAGAAGGACACAGGCTACACCCCTACCGCTACAAAGGACGGCCAGGGCTTGGTCTTGCCTTCTACAAAAGAAGGAAGCTGTTGCGTCCACCACTAGAGGAGAACGGCTAGGTCGGGATGGGCTTCGCCGCTACAACAAAACATACTGGGGTTCACGGCAGACCCCACCGCAAAGAAAGCCTTGGGTCGGCCCCTACGGCCATTAGTGAATCAAGTCACAGCACGCAAGTGATGAGGGATGCATGCATGGCATTTAGGCCAGCGATGGCCGAGGCGCTTCAGACCAGGAACAGGTTCCCAGCCGAGCATGCAGCACCTCAAGTGACGTTGCATTTCCACGACCACAAATAACACTGCAGCAGCATACGTGCACACAAGCTGCAGATTTGTCCGTCCTGTGGCAAGGACGCAGCTGTGCCCTGGGACTGCTGCTCAGCTTGACCGCTCACTTGACATCCATCACGACAGTGCCGCTCGCCAGGGCGTCACGGCGGCCGCGCACGGCGGCCATGTGTGCCCTGTTGCGGTGGCGCCATATGGCCCCCAGCACCGCAGCCACCACCAGGTTGGCCGCCAGCAGAGCCGCCAGCAGCAGGTGCATCGGCGACTGGCCGCCCAGGCGAGCAGCCACCGACTCCACCAGGCTCCTGCGGACAGGCTGCCCATCTGCCGCCGGCTCCTCGCCTTCTGCTGCTGTGTCGAGCAGCTGTGCGACCTGTGGCCCGGCCAGCTGCGCCAGCTCCTGAGCTCTTGCGGCCAGCCGCGCGGCGTCTTCTGCCGCCGCCTCCTGGAACATGAGCAGCGACCTGAGGGTGGGGTGGGAGGGCCAGCGATAAGGCATTAGGCAGATATGCACCTCGCCATCATCACCAGCTTCGCATACACATCATTTAGACCCGTCTCAAGAGATGAGGCCCAGCCGACCCCACCTGCTCCAGCGGTCGGGCAGGCCCAGCTCTGCGGCCTTCTGGCCAGCTGCGCTGCGCGCTGCTGTGATGGCCTCCTCCTTGACGCCGCTGCGCAGCTGCTGGTCAATGGAGCTGGGCGTCCTCACGTACACGACCGGTGCCTGGTACTTGGCGAGGACGCGCCGCTGCAGGCACGAGGTGTTGTCACGGGCCTGGTTCACCAGGCGCCGAGCCAGCTCGCCAGCGGTCTCTCCAGTGACGTTGCTGCGGTCCACACCAACCAGGACGCGCTGTGTGGGGTGGCCGATGCAGCGGCAGCAAGAGGATGCGTCAGCAAAGCGGTGTCTATCCAGGCTGTGCTTGAGCTATTGTCATCAGCACCACAGCAGCGCACAACACACACGATGTCCGTATGTACTATCAATGCTGTGCCGTGTCACATGCAACACGCTATGCACCAGGCTGAGGTAGTCAACAGCTAGCCATAGCCCCACCATGCGCATGGACTGCTCATCCCGCGACATGTCGTATGCAAACACGGATTCGTCGTCCTGTGACAGACCCATGCACTGCTGCACGTCGTCTGATAGCGCGATCAGCGACCGGAGCTGCGACTCGTAGGCTGTTTGGATCTTGCGGTCCCATGCTTCGTCATCGTAGTTCCTGTTCCGGCGCACGTGCCACACAGTATAGCGTGGGAGCAAGGAAGCGATTGGCCGCAGCATGGCTGCTGTTGTTGAAAGGCGGATACACACTTCAAGCGCATGGCACCAGTGATAATAAATGGTCGGCCCCAATCACCTGAATGCCATCTCTTCCTCCAGCTGCTTGGGCAGCATGCTGTCGGCAAACAGCATGCGACGCGTGATTTGGGGCAGAGGCCCGATCTGAAACTCCAGAGTTACGGGGTCCAGGTTTGGCAGGTCACCTGGGGGCACGGGGGGCGGGCATATGCGGCAATGGCATAGCAGACAACGGACAGAGGGCACTGCCTTGGAGGCGACCTGCTTGCTGGGTTTGCATGTCCAGGCTTTCTCCTTACCCGTGAGGAAGGTCATATTGATGTCGCCGCGGAATACATTGTTGGCCATGTCGATGACATCTCGCAGCACAATGGTGACGGTGCGGTTGGGCAGTGTGAGCGCGGCTGGCAGGATGACGGAGTTCCAGTTGAATGTGATGCGGTAGCCCTCGCACTTGGGGAACAGGTCGTCTGGGGAGAGCGTGGAGGGACAACACCTTTAAAAACCTTCAAAGCAGCCACATATGGCGCCTTTTGACGCCCAGCTGGCCAAGCGCTGCTGTGCAGCTAGATGTAAAAGACGCTGCTCAACATGCATGTGTGGGTGGCCACGCACCTGGCGCCATCTCATGCTCCACGGTCTCGTTCTCTCCTTTGTAGTAGCCCCGCCACATGAAGGCAAACGGTGTGCGGCAGTCCTGCAAGGGAGTGTGTTTAGAGGCCATGAGTGATTCATTCAGGGGCCTGTGCGCTGGGCCACTCATGCAATTCCTTGCTTCACTCAGTGGGCTCGTTGAGCAGAAGAGTGAAGCCAAGGTGTTGCAGGTGCGGCAGCATGGCACGGTGCTGCTGGAATCGGCTGTGTGTGTGTTGGCTTGGAGCTAGCAGCTCCCATAGTCTCATAGTATCCCGCGTGTTTCCCGACAGCCCTCTTACCAGCGGCTCCGTAAAGTCAATCCACAGGGGGTCGCCTGCAGTGAGGAGTGGGGGACTGGCCATGCTCTGTGCAACACATCACAGGACCGTTTCATGCGTTGCAAACTGCCCCTTGTCGCCCATGTTTGCCCGGCCTGTTGGTTTCAATTTAACATGCAATTGCGTCTTGCTCATGACCATTGTTTGGTTGTATTTGTAACGTCTCAAATGTTGCAAAGTCAATTACTGTGCGTAAAATGGCTGCGTCATGGAGGCTGCCATGTTGCGCTTTGCTACGCACCCGGCACGTAGGCCATGCTGGGCTGGAGCGAGTTGGTGACGGGGAAGGGCTCGGTCCGGTCGATCAGCAGGGACACTGGTGTGCCCTCAACGCGGGAGTCCTGGCCACCTGTCAGTTTGCATGTTGGGTACGGCAGAGGTGTGCTCAGCATCACAAGTAAAACTTGGGTGGCTCGAGCAGCATGTGGTACTTGCGGCATTTGTTCGCCTGACCAAGGTTCATGCAAGCACACCTCCGACGTCAATGTCGCAGAACACCACAGGGCGGATGAGGTAGTTGCCCTCTGGCAGGTACCGAACGTTCCACTCGTGTGGTGCGTAGCCGTAGGCGGGATCCTCTAGCTTTGCGTAGTCAACTTCGGTGTTGTTGGGCCACAGGACCTTCTCCCACACGCCACCGGACAGCACCACATTGGTGTATTCCATTACAATCTATGGCAGGGATTAAATGAAGCACAACATTTTTTCATCTGTATCAACGCAGAACTCATCTGAACCTTCAGGCTGATGCTGGTCCCGCTTCTTACCCGCGTGTCATTCTTGACCGACAGGCGTGGGTGTGAATTCCACTTCTGGAAGGTGTACACTGGGTTGAACAGCGTGAGACGGACCACCGGCTGCAGGCCGGAATGTTGAGCATGGCAGTTCCACATGTTAGTTCATCAAAGGGCTCTTGTTGTGACCCTGGTCTGCAAAACAAACTCACATTCAACTTCAAGCTGTCGGTCTTGTTGTGGACCAGAGGCGATACAGCAGGCCAGCCCTACGAAACAGGTGTAGAGGCCACAACAACCTCCATGTTAGCAGAGCAATGGGCCTGCCACATAAGCAAATGCCACGCACCATGGGCCACTGCGCCTGGGGGCACTTGGTAAAGCACTGTAGTGTGAGCGGTGTACGGGAGAACTCAGCTGCGTGCATGGTGGGGGTTGAAGGATTGTTTAATGTCGTGTACGCATCATCACCGCTTTCCTGAAGCCATGCATCGGACCGATTGCACTGCATCAAGAGGCGCCCTCACCTGCATCGCACTGGCCCTTGGCCACGATGTCAATGGTGGCGGTGGGATGGCGCGGACCACACTTGGCTGCTACCAGTGCCTTGGTCTGGGTCGAGTACGGCCCGTGCAGCGTGTACGGAACAGGCTGGATCCAAGGCGCACCCATAAGCTGCAGGTACCTGAATGTGCAAACAGATAATGCAAGGGAGTAGGATGGCGTTGGGTAATGGCTGCAAGACATGTGCGAAGCAATCGCCTAGTCTGCAAGCTAGGTGCACATGGCCATGGCGTGTGCCATGTATTCCCATGCTCCTCACATGCCGCCCATGTTGCTGGATAGGTCGGGCTCGAGCACCATCTCCACCTCCTCGTCCGTGCCGCTGCGGTTCTCCAGAAGCAGCTCGTATAGCACCTCGTCGCCCTGCTTCAGATTGGTCTGCACAGGCAAGGACGGCAACGGCACAATCATACGGCAATGTATGCTAGTGAAGGCCCGCCTCGCCCCCACGCAAACCCAGCATGGCTCAACACAGCCCCTGCTGCCCCTGCTGCCGACTCACCACCAGGTTCTGGCCGCCCAGCACCGACACACGGGCCATCTCGCGCTGCTGTGTGCCCGGCTCCCACGGGCACATGGAGCGACCTGGCAGCGAGCAAGGGGAGTGCATGAGCATTATCATGCTTGGCGGATCAACACGGCACACCAGCGCTGCAATGCGCTGCCAACCACAAGTCCTCTCCTCCGTGGTAAACCGCCCATTGCTGTCTCTGCTTACCAGCCAGCAGCTCAAAGTGGGGAGTGCCAAATGCAACATCGGGCTTGATCTGCATGTGCGGGGTGTGAATAAGAACCGACGGAACGTGCTTGGTCAGTCCCTGTACACAAGGACGCCCACTCGCTGTTGCCCGCGTGCAACCAACCTTTGTCAGGAACGAATCGCCGGGGTCCTTGTCTCTGTGGGCAAGAGTGGTGTGAACTGTGGTGAGCACGAGACCCCATGTATGCTAATGGAGCTCTAGTGTTTCGAGGTTGGGGCTCACGCACTCGAAGTGGACCTTGACCACACGCTCTCGCTCCGACTGCGACATGAGCGCACTGCTGAACTCGAGCTCCAAGGCGTAATGGTTCTGCAAGTGGGAGTGAGAGGTGTGGGAGATTGTGGTGAAGATATGTGTAGATGGTAGAGACGGCGGGGGTGGGACTGGTGATGCCATAATCGTGCAATGCACCAAACATTGCTCTCATCATACTATACTATACTGTACTGCTGCGCATGCAGGTCATCACTCACCTCATCCCAGCCAACCATGTACAGGCCTGGTGAAGCGGCACACGCAGACAATACAACCGCATTATGCACAGTATGTTGCATGTACGCAATGAACTCAGGGGACACAGAGGACGAAAATAGTTTGATCATAGCCAGCAACACATCTCACTCGAGTGCCGAGCATAGCGGCAGCCACACACACACACTTGCATATCTGTGTCAATAAAGAATATCAATGTGTACGTGCAGCTTGTAAATGAAGTAGTACAAGCACACGCTTGGCATCTCTCGGGTTAGCATGCCCATCAGGCATTAATTACATTATAATTCCGAACCACGGCTGGCCCTGTGCCAGCGCAACTTACCAACACCACCACCGCCACCACCCGCAGTGCCCATCATGTCCTGACAATATTAAGGGTACGCAATGCAGCAATTGAGTCCTGCACTTCATGTGCTTACAGTAGATGTGATGTGCGACATGGCAAACTCAAAGATCGAGCAAGTTGCACCGACCGCAGCGAGCAGCCTAGCATACATACGTTGCCATCAAGGTGTGCCGCTCACCCGGTTGCGGAATGTGAACTGCATGCGAGTGTCCATGGTGCTCAGCGTCTTCATGGTGTACGTGTAGGCACCGCCGCCTGCACGTGCAAACAAATGGCCACTGCCAGCCTCAGCATGACTACATATGGGCACAAAGGCGTAATAGCTCTCAGCAGCTGCCATGCGCGGGATGAAGAGAGGCAACAACTGCAACACACCGCCGCTAAAGGAGAAGGTGTTGAAGTCCTTCTTGTAGGCGTTGTGCAGCGAGTCGAGCTGCTTGGCCGCCAGCACGCCACCCACAGCGGCCTGATGCGATGCATGCATGGAGCGAGCGAGCAAGCGGCGGCACACATAGCAGCATGTGCCTCAGCACGCCCTGTGCTGCCGCATGGTAGCTAATAACCCCCGGGCAGTTCATAGCGGCCAATGTGTGGTGTGCCCTAAGATGGGATGCCGACTTACGGGCTGTGTTGACGCAATGACCCTGGGGGAAGCATGGCACGCAGGGATTGTAGACATGTGTGGGCACAGGTATCCACAGCCACACATGTGATCAGTGCAGTACTGTTGCTGAGACTTACGTGTTGCCAACATCCGCAGAGTCGTCCAGGTATTTCTGCGCCCAGTGCATGCAGGGCAGGTCAGCAGTGCGCTCCATCCGCAAGCTGCCTGACGCACAAATCCTTGGGGCTGAGCACGATTGCATTTGTGTGCTTATCTCCACTGCTTGGCGACTGACGAATCGCGCACCACACAAGCGACAGACTGCGCCCCACAGCACACGAGCCCACCTGGGTGCGCAGCATGAGCTGTTGCAGCTTCTCGGTGCCCTCAAAGTAGCCCTGCGTTGGGGGCAGCGCATACGTTGTGTATTAACCCAAGTTGTTTCGGGCTGGGTGGAAATATGGTGGCTGAGATCGGCCGCCAGGACCACCCGGATAGCTAGGCACAGAGTCCCACTCACCACTGCAAGTAGACGGATGCGCGAGCGGTGGGAACGAAAGCATGCATAAGACGGGCAAAGTTGTCCTCTTAGGCAGTATAATGGCATGTGCACGTGTTGCACATGCTGCGTGCCAACGCGTGTGGGCAGTAGGTTGAGGAGCCACGCAGCCAGCGAGTGGGAAACAAGCACTGCATGCTGCGCCCTGCCATGAGAGCTCCCCCTTCCCAAGCCCAAGTACTTGCATTTCCACACATCCTTCTCTTCAAGCTCGTCTGCATGACGCGCACAATGTTGCATCAGAAGCATTGTGTCAGTTCGTCAGCGGGCGACTCAACAAGTGGGACGGCACCCCGCTGCGTGTCCATCACCCTGGGCAGCCAGGCCGCCTACCTGGCTCCGTGCCACGCGTCTCAAATGCCTCAGTGTTGCGACCGGGCCACATGTCAAGGGATTGATGCCACACCGGCTGTGGGGAAAGGTCATTGGGCACATCTGATAATACGCAGCTATCTTGAAGCTAGTACAGGTGTGATTGCAGGTGTTTACAATGCGCAGAGGCAACATATTGTCGGCATGTGTTGACGGACATGTGTTCACACATCGACTGGCGGCATAATTATGCAAGGCATGCTACACCTCGCCAACACCGGCTGCAAGTATTGCATGACCACAGACACTAAACCATTGCATAATATCACACATAATAATCACAACATTCACTGCCAACCTCAATGGTGCCCTGGATCAGGCCGTTGACGTCCTGCTGTTTTGTCTACAGCAAGCAGGGAGCCAAGTGATTATAGTCAGTAAGCACATTGTGCCACAAGCTGGGCTCAAGCAGGTAGGGGTCACCCCCTGGGACTCAAGGAACGCACGCTGGGCGCAGGTCCATCCAGCCGCAGTTTTCTGAGCAGCATCTGACAAGCATACATGCCAAGGACCCGGCTTACCACATAGTTGGGCAGCGTCTCATCTTCTGCCAGCGCCAGATCATTAAGCTTGCCGTAGATCTGCACACGCACAACGTAAACGGAAGAGCCAATCCATTTTCAGCACATGTTCAGCATACAGTCACGGACACAGGTTGCGACATGTGCAGCCTGCCTGCATGCTTCGTGCGATGTAGCTGTGTGCATTGCCCTCATCTCAATTTACCGTGAGTATCTCGTTCCAGCCCTTGATGCCCTGCTGCAGGTTGCCAACTATAGTGGCATCTTGGTCCCGCTCGCGCTTGCGGAGCTCAGCCTCCAGCTTGGACTCAATCTCGGGCAGCATAACCTGGAATTCAAAGGGAGAGCAATAAGGCAAATCCGAAGGTTTCTGAGTAAACGTACATAATAACAAAATGGCAGCAGCACACTGCTCAGTCAGTGCCAGCAATCTGCCATGCTCTTTACATGCAAGCCTCTTACGTTCTTGATGTGCCACACACTGTGCCAGGCAGTGCCGTCCATGTTGTCACGCAGGTTCCAGCTGTGGTAGGGGTGGGGATGGAAGTGCAGCCCGGCATGTGCTGAGCTTCACAAATGTACACATGGCAGCCAGTTGCGTGGGGCCACGGGGCTCACCCTGGGATGCCCATAGTGGCTGATGAGGTGCATGTCCGGCTGTCAAAGAAGAGCTTGTCCTGGAGAATGAACATGATGGCGAATGTGGGAGCCAGAATCATATCGCCTCCACCTCCAGTCATCTCAGGCCTGGGGCCATAATGCACGGGACACAAGATAAGAAGTTATGGGGCGGGGAAAGCGTTATGGGCAAGTGAGGGACATGCCTGGTACGCATGGCAGCAGGCACGTGTCACGGCAAGGCATTTATGCATGCTGCAGGATACACAGCAGTGGGCAGCCTTCCAAATGGAGTCACGTACACCATTTCAAAGGCACCCAAGAGCTGTGAATTTTCCGGAGCGGCGGAAGCCTGGTATGGGGCTGCAGGATGCTACTCACGTGCTCTCCTTGGGCGTTGAGAAGCCTTCCTCGCGGGTCACTTTAATCTGCGGGATGGATTACATGAAAGGCTTTGCAAGGGCTTTGCAACACCCATCAACCGCTACTGACATTTGCGGACTATGCATGCAAGCAGGAGGGCCATGAACGTGTAGATATTCCTTGCAGCTCTGACCGCCCGTCGAGCTACCTTGTAGGCCTGCTCGCCCTCCTCGGTGTCCCAGTACGTGGTCTCAGTGATGAAGCCCGCCGTGCCGCGATCACGGACCGTCTGCACGTCAGGCCAGACCAAGCTGCCATGTCACAACATCCTCACGTGCGCATCACCCCACTTGTCACACCATGCCGTGACAGCATTGCAACATGCGCGCACACAGTACTGCGTGCCATGCCAGGTGAGCCCCTCTCTCACCGGCTGACAAATAGCCGCAGCGATGGGACCGGCGCAGGTGACGGAGTCCTGGTACGTGCACAGTCGGCAGCAGAGAGTGAGACGACATTTCAACACTGCCATGATGCCTCTAGCTCAAGCTACTTTTATGTCCATCCATCCATCAATCCATTTATTCATGTCTCGCACATCACAGACACACCAGGTCGAAGCCAATGCTGAACAAGGATTTCGCACACTCGGGCTGCGGGGCAGGGGCAGGCCATGGCCATGTAGCACAGTCATTTGGATCATGGTGTAGCTATGTAGTAAGGTCATGCCATGCGCATGGTGGCAGGCGCGGGTCAAAGACAAACATGCAGCTGTGAAATGGGTAGCAGGGAGTGCGGCAAGGGCTGCAGCAAGGCCTGCAGACGGGCGCTTCGTGGTCTACAGCTTCTCGCTTCCGGTGGTAGGCGTGGGGCTCGCCCCATACACGCCCGCCCTCCTGAATGCAATGAGCTGTGTACACAAGTCGTAACCATTTCTACTTCTATTTCTATTTCAGCTTCTCGCGTGGCTCACAATGTGCCCTCCCTCCCCTCCCTCCCGCGCGCACAGCATGCATCACATGTCAGACTGGACCCGCCCTCCACATGGGGCCGGACCTGGACCTCTCCCAGTGCGCCAACGACATCGCCGAAGCCGAACCCGCTTTCTTCACCCCGATACGCCTCGGCCACCTGCATGCCAGGCATACGCATGTCACTGTTGGAATGTGCGTGTGATTGATCACGCCCAACAGTGTGAGATCCGTGCCAGTCGGGTGCATGTCATTGGACCACATGACGGACAGGCCGGTGGGCTGCAGAAGCCTTGCTGCGTGGGTGCCGCACGGCCGCGTGTGGGATCCCAATGAACAACTGACCCTGGCGTCCTCCTCGCCCCAGCCCTCGTTGCCGGGGCCCATGGCGTAGGGGTCCTTGTTGAATGCCACTGAGAGGAGCGAAGGGCAGCCGGCAGCGATAGCAGTCAATCATTTCCAGTATAAAGCCTCTGCTACACATAAAATGCGTGCAGCCTGCTGGTGAAGGCTCCAGGGCCAGCCCTTAATGGCGTCAATGAAGTCTGCACGGTGCTGCGTGCTAGCTAAATTGACCTGACGCCCCCCTTTATTTCCCTTGCCTGTGAGTGCGGTCAGGTCTACATCGATCTTCTTTTGTAGGTTTTGACCGCCGTCCCACTTATTCTGTGTAAAGACCATGTTTGCAATCAAGTCGGCAACCCCATCATTGCCGAGAGTGGCCATATGACCGAGGCCAGCCACAATCGTGTCTGCAAGGACGGATCGAGTCATTGAAAGCCATATTCCAGTGACGATCAGCAGTCAGCATGCTTGCATCACAATGCACATGCGAGCTGGGTACGCATGAGCCACGCACCTGGATTTGCCCTGACACAAAGCAGCAAGCGCACATCAGGCGGCAGTGAAGCGCAAAACAGTCAGCCTGCTAGTGCCAATCATTACAACGGCACCCCCGCAATGCAGCTATGCAAACTCCATCCGCAGCACATATGCGCCCCACACTCACCCGCTGTAAATGTTTGCGGTGCACATCCCAGGCGACAGGGAGCACACGTGTGAGAGGGTGTACGGTGAGGAGGGCGCTGTATGTGCAACGATCTATCGTTGTATGCTCACTTCAACATGCCCGCGACAGAAGGCTACACAGGTTACAGAGACTCCGAAAGCATGCTTACTAGCCGGAAAGCTCAAACAGCTTGGTGATGAACTCGGAGCTGTTGGCCACCCGGCGCAGCGACGAAGCGCCACCACGGCCAAGAGGGATGTCACTGTGGGGCAGGGCCGCAGATAGGTTGGGAGGGTGTTTGGTCGCGTGTGGGTTGGCGGAAGAACAAGATCGGCCAAGCACAATTGATGTTGCGGCCGGCAGGGCTGCTCAGGGCTGGCAAACAGTGACGGTCCAAAGGAGCACAACAAGAATGCACCAGCCAACCTTGATGGAGAGGGGCAACGTTTCAAGCTAACCCAACACGAGCACCCCGCATGGCCTTACTCGGGGTCGGGAACTTCTGAATCGTAGGATTCTGCCAGCTCGCGCATCTTTGTCATCTGATCATAGCTGTGGGATGCCATGGAGTGTATGTAATATATCGGGTTCGCAGGATTGCAGGTACAGGTGCTTGACGTCGTCTGTTTTCTATATGGTATGCGCAACCATTGAGTGCAGCCGACATGTCAAGATTATGTGCAGCGCGCCTAGCCGTGGCAGTGGGGTGTGGTCGTGCAAGCGGGGATACAACATGGCATGCACCCAGCCAGCCAAGTTGCCCTGCCTGGCAGCTGGCGCGCAATCACGCAGGGCGCCCACAGTTACTTGCGCATTCCCCGGGCCAGGGTATCCCATGCTGGTGCGTGGGCGGGCCCAGCTGCTAGCAGGCGGGCTCTGTCGTCAAGGCAGCCCATCCGGTCAATGCAGCCCAGCCGAGGTACGGTTGCAGCAGCCATGTGCGCAGTCCTGCTCGGCAACTTACTATTGGCGGAAGGTTTCGGCCTGCGCAGGGGCCGGCAACCAGGAGGGGTGGTGAGTTGGTAGCAGCGAGGGTGAACAGCATCGTGTCGGGCCACACATGGCTTGCGGTGCAATACGGAGATTGTGGAGTCTTGCAAAACGGCAGTAGTGACAACACGGACGCCTGCAGCAACCTACATATTCGCCGAAGACCTGCGGCGGGGAGCGGAGTGAAGCAGGGTAGCAGGGAGTCGATGAGGCGATGGGGGAACTCGTAAGAATGAGGGCTGCGAGCATCTGCCAGACCACCCCACAGCGGTCACACGTACAAACCTTGTCGTTCACCGCAGCCGCAAGCTTTGCGCCTCTCTCAACAGCCTGCGTGTGAGACCAACACGTGGCAGGGCACGCGACGGCTCAGCAACGGCGCCATGCGTGGGGAGAGCAAGCCTGCGCTCTGAGGCACACGCACAATCCCGATGTGTGTAGCCAGGAAGTCCAGCTTGGTGTTGGCCTTGATGGCGGCCTGTGCATGGCACGCAGGTGCGTAATTGAGGGCAGGCCGTGCAACATACCGTAGTGGCACACATTTAATTGACAGTGCCGCCAGGCGCGAGGTTTTTGCCCCAGTTGTCACGCCGCTAAGGAATTTGCCCCCAGTTGACGCGCTGGCCTGGAATTGTTAGCCCCAGTTGACACGCTGGCGTTAAAGTCTAGCCCCAGTTGACCGCACCTTGCTGTGCTGGAGTAGCTGGGCCAAAAGACAAACGGGTCTGCCGCCCCCAACCCAAACCCGGTGTTTTGCGTTTAGGCGGCTCCGGGGATGGTTGTGACATTCTACATTGGGTTCTGAAGTTGGGTAGCGTAGACCGCAAAAGTAACACAAGTGGTTTCAGGAGAGACTTTGCGCCTTGCCCGAAGCGCTCGAAGGGGCAAGCGACACGAACCGTGCTTTGCCCCCAGTTGTCAACGCGCCCACGCCCTTAGTGCCCCAGTTGTCAGCCACGCCGGCAATTTCTAGCCCCAGTTGACAAAGGCCAAAACCATTTTCGCCCCAGTTGTCACGGCCATTTGGCCTTTGATTCTGTCAATTAAATTTGTGCCACTACGGTATACATGCGATCACGTGGCACTGGTGCAACCGGCAAGTGGAAGCGCAATCCGAGGACCCGGCTTCACACCTTGGCGGCGCCTTTGACTGAACCCGACGCTGCATCAATTGCGTCGCCCATCCGGTCCACGTTCAGCGTCGCCAGGCCCTTGCCCCACTCCTTGAGCGCGTCCGTCAGCCTGCCGTGAGCCGGGCCGGGCCGTGGTGCAACACACACGCACATCGCATTGTTCACATGCAGTGCTGGGTTGGTCGCAACACAAGACGTGCTGAACTGCTGCATTCCCGCCCGTTGCACAGCCATATCTGACGCATGGCAGGACCCACGCACTTTGTGGCGAGGGACCCGGCTTCTGCAGCCTTGTCGGCGACCTTGGCCACTTCATCTGGAGCGACGACAAGAAGGGGCGGGGATTATGTGTGTGTTGCCACCGCGGCTGCTAGTCTCGAGCTTCATGGGAGGCAGTCGTCTTGCCGGCCTGGCTTACCGGCCTTCCCAGCCACCGCGCCCAGGTCCGCCGCCTTGCCCGCGGTCTTTGCGACCTTGCCCGTGATCTTGCCCGCCACCGTCTGTGCGGAAGGGTGATGACATAAGGGGCGAGCCACGTACGCAGGCCAGCACACACACGCGCATGTAACTCGACAACACCTGGTGTCACAGTACCCATATGGTGATCACACCTTCGCCATATTCACGCGCCCTGCTTACGCTGGCGATTTCAGTGACCTTGTTTAGCTTCTTGGCCTGCGCCAGCTGCTCCCGGAGCTTGGAGGCCTTGTTCGCCTTGACAGCAAATTTCTTGACACCCTTAGCCGCCACTGCGTGCAGTGCGCGGTAGTGGTGGGCGAGCTGGTCGAGAGATAGAACAAGATGGCAGCATCAATTGTGCGTGTGGCCGGAGTAGTTTCGGGTGCTGGCCCGCCACGGCCAGCTGGGGTTGCAACACGCAGTTTGCTGTGTGCCGCTTTCTGTCGGTTGCCTGTCACTTGCCACCTGCTGTGTGTTGCCTGATGTGATTACCCGCATAAGCAGGGGGGCCCGCCCCCCCCTGCGCATAAGCGACCAGCTCACCCGTGGCCACCTCGCCCACTGTGTCTAAAGAGTCCGCTGCCCCAGCCACCTTGGCTGTTTTGGCAGCAGCCTGAGGACATAAGAGAATTGGGATGCAGTGTTCAGCAGCACGGACATCAAGGGATGCTGCTGCTCAGGATGCTGGCAAGAGTAGGTTAAAGTGGAACTTGCAGCATATCCTGCACTCTATCTCCGGTAGAGGAGATAAGCTTGGCCCAGCGACTCACATCAGCGGCCTCTTTGCCAGTCTCGGCGACCTGCTCAGCACATGCGGTAAATGGGGAGCTTAGTTCGCATGCGCAGGTCGGAGCAATTCAACAAGGTTGGTACGGCGCAATGTATGTATACAGGAGGACACTTGAGCATGTGACACGGCGTACATCGGCTGGCATGTCCAATATGGAGAACGGGATAGCGTTGACGAGGTTCCATGGCTGCACATGGGCAGGAGAGCACATGGGCGGCTCACGTCAATGCCGCTCAAAACGCACAATGTGCTCTGTGCCATGATCACAACCGGCAGTAAGCCACGCACCAGGGACTTTGACATGAGCTCGGGGTTGCCTGCGTCGGAGGAGACCACATGCATTGCTGGGACAGCACATCACGTGCATGGATTAGCAACAGCTCCTCACCTTGGCCGCCGCACTGGCGCTTGTTCTGGTTGATCATCGATAGCTTCACCGAGCTGCTGATGCTGCTGGTGATCTCGGCGTAGCTGCGGTCGCCTGCACATACAGAGGACAGCGCGCATACACTAGGATTCACACTCCAGTGTCAGCGGGCGTAATATGTGCTGTGCATGATACATGGGCAGTGTCGACGTCTTGTGACCATGGACGCACGTCACTGTGCACACACTCTGCCGACCAACTAGACCAACAGTGCACACACAACATGACCAGGGCCATGTTAGGCATAGCCCGCGCACCGGGCGGGTCCCTCAGGATGAGCAGTGGCACCTGTTGGTGAAAGAGCACAATCCGCATAGCAAAGGACGCAGGTGTCAAGACAGCGAAATAAAAGTAGGAGCAGGTCAGGAAATTGCGAACCACCTGCCCAGGCACCTCACCGGAATCGGCACTTCGATGTACCCAGTGCCAGCACGCGTTTCCGTGCCCTGCACACGCACGGGACCAGCAATGTGTTTGGTTGCAATCGGCGCAGAAGACAGGGTCTGGGTTTTGACGCAAGGATAGGATGTATGGTTAGCGGAATGACTCCGTGTGCCAGCAGAGAACAACATGATGAGCGCTATTATACTGCAGGCTGAGTCACCTCAATGATTCCGTACAGCAGGAAGGACCTGCGGGACACACAAGGCCGGTAGCAGGGCACATGTGAGCTGGGTAACGCATATAGGAAAATAGACGGCAACACAGCATCCATGTTAGGATACAACATCCCCGGCCCATCCACGCACCTTGCTGGCCAGCCAGGGCTGGCAGCCTGCACGGACAGAGGTACTGCATACGCCGTGAGCATGCCAAAGTTGATGGAACGAGGTACCAGGTCGTATATGTGTTGGCTGGTGTTGGATAGGTCGTTCAGCTTGACGGGGAAGTTGCAGCCGCGGTTTTGGGCTGCATGCAAGGGACACAAGGGCATGGCAGAGGCGGCCATGCTTACAACCTGAGCACATGTATCTTGGCACGAAGTCCCTTGCATGCGCACTGTTTGCCCCATGTCAAAATAAAGGAGGGTGAGGTGAGCTGGGGTACGGCACTCACTTGAGCAGGAGTTCTGCTCTACCTCGCCACCAATGCTGTCCTGTAGCAGGATGGTTGAGCTGACGTCATCACAGCGCTGCTCGCCATACATCTGGTACAACGTAGTACGCAGCTTGTACTGGCCGCCTGTAAGAGCAAGCACGTAACGCGTGAGGGTAGGTGGGTCAAGGTCTACATGCATGCATGCAGTGTAAGGCAGCACGAGCAGGCCTGATACCCCGCAACTCGTAAAAAATTTGAAGGGGTCACAGCTTGAGTAAACGCTGAGCAGCTACTACCAATCAACATACCACGCCGCAGCACAACAACGTCCTTGTAGATGAGCGCGCTGTCGGGCGGAGCAAACGCCTTGTAGACGGCATCAAAGGCCGCAGCCTGCGCAAGGTGGCGGTGAGGAATGCTCATCAGCGACATTATGGCATTTGGGTCATACCGTATGGCCCCAGGGGTCAGAACTCACAGTTCCGTTTCTGCAGCGCCGATTAAGGCTGTACTCGTTGCAGAAGATGAGGTTGCCCTGCAGATGAGGTTGTTTGGGGATACATGAGGGACGACATTGGAGGAAAGATTTTGTGACATTTGAAAATAGGGCAGTTAAATACATGCCATTGGAGGCGTCCTGGGGTATGCCGCCCCGTGCCGCATTCACTGCACCATGTTAGTAGCAAAGGCCCATAGCACTCCATTAGCCATTGCGTATGTAACCTTGCAAGTATGCCAGCAGCTGGCGCGATGAGCATAGTGACCCACCCTGTACTCGCGGCAGATGTCAATGTCAATCTCGTTGGGTGCCACAAAGTTGAAGAACATCTCCTGGAGGCTTGTGTCGGTGTCTGGTACTGGTGGCATAAGGTCAAACGTCTTGGACATCTGTGGGATTGCCCAATGGCAGGGGCCAAACGCACAAGGAAAGTAAGGCAGGCACTGATGATGTCGCATCCAGGAAGTAGGTTGACAATTCCTTCCCCTGCTTCTCACCTGGTTTGTGATCATGAGGTAGTAGCGGACAGCCTCAGGGATGACCTTGGGCTTGGGCTGGCTCATGCCCACAAACGACTGCAGCAGGAGGGGCCAGGCACATGCGTCAGTAACTAGACATGAGAAACGATGCCCGGCTGCTAAGTGGTCCTAGCCTTGGCTTGCATGAACATGTGGCATCACCGCAACAACATTCTCAACCTACATGCGTTGTGTCATGCATGACAAGATCTGCACTCACAATTGTCCAGGCAACGGCCGGCAGAACCATCTCAATGTATGCCAGGTCGGGAGCTATCTCAAAGCGACGGAGGTTGAAGCGCTGCTCAATGTGGGAAGCACAATTGGGGGCACTGAACTGGATGAGCGGGGAGCCAAGAGGAAGCTGGCACTCGCCGCCCACGAGGCCAATCCGCACAACACGTGTTTCCACGTTCCGAATGTCCACATCATATATGGGCGCCATGAGCTCTGTGAGATGAAGAAGAAGATACAACACATGGGATTGGGAGATTTTTGCATGTGTGCTTGTGTGGGGCTACCGGATACATGTGCATGTATCCGTGTTCATACATGGCCTTTCTCTTACCGTAGCCACCGTCAGGCTCAAGCTGTTGGCATGGGCGGCAAGCACAAGCAACATGCAGCTATCAGCATGCTGTGCCAGTCAAAACGGCAGGCAGTAGGCAGCAGGCAGCAGGCAGCACACGCATGGTGTGGGACATGCTACTTCATGTGCACCTGGACGTTGGATGAGGCAGGGTAGTTGACGACAAATGTATGGTTGTTGTAGCGCACGTCGATCCGCATGTAGGAGCCTGATGATGGGTAACGTGTGATTCCGCATTTATGGCAAGCTGGGTAGGTCTACTAGAGTTCATCATTAGCAGCATGGCAAGAGCGTGCATCTTGATGGCATCATTGCTTCATAGTGGGGTGCAAGGCAATCTCACCAATCCCCGCAGCCACCAGGAAGCCGCCATCGGGGTCGGAGGTGGCACAGCTGGAGGATTGTGGTAAGGCAAGCAGAAGGGACGGCACGTAGCGACACGTCTGACAACAAACACATGCAACGCATGCGGCACTGGCGTTGTGTGGAGTCAACTGCAGGCCTCACGCACCTGATGGTATTGTTGTCGATCATGCTCGTTGCACTGCAGGCAACCCATTGGTGTGCAGCAGAGCGGGCACTCAGAAGCTTGAGCGGGCGAGCGGATGCTACCAGCTGTCACCTCAGGCTAGACACGATACCCACAGTGCATACACTTGAAACATTGAAATACCCTATGTCCACGGCATGCCGTACACAACGCACCACACAGTGGCGTTCTCCACGGGGCAGCCACGCAGCTGGTCGTATCCAAAGTTGTTGCGGCCGCCGGGCCACCTGCACGACACAGAGGGGTGCAGCTGGCGAATGCTGAGTGACGATACGAGGCACATGGCCCTGGTACAGCTTGGTGATCAACATGTGCTCCCCTCGCACTTGACGTATCCGGTGATGGGCATGGAGGACTCGTCCAGGATTACCACGCTCTCCTGCTCCTGAAGGTGGGTCAGTGCGATGACCTGCAGCAAGCAAAGACAGCAAGATCCCCGCTTGGTAATGAGGTTCTGGGGCTGTCCCCGGGATAAGCCACAGGAGGTAGCTAAGCCGTTGTTGTGGCGTCTGCACCATGGCTCTGCTTGCAGATCTCAGCAACTGGGCGGACCTGCGCGGCCCCCGGCACCCTGTTCATGGAGAAGGTGTGGTAGATGACACGGCCGCTGCGGAGCTTGGTGCGCTGGCTTGCAACGACCCTGACAGGTGGGCAGCGAGCATGGGATGTGACATTGCACTTTGCAACGGCGCAGATGTACATGAATGTAATGAACGCTTTTGGTCGTACATTATTTTTGATGTGTTTGTGTCTTGATCTCACCTGACCAGCTGGCCGATGCAGGCCTCGGGTGCCAGGATGGGGTCGCAGCCTGGTGGGTCGGCCTGCAGAGCCAGGACGTACTTTCCGCTGTCATCAGTAATGGTGGAGATCACATATGACGTGCCCATCAGGCGGGCCGTGAGCCGCACACCGGGGGCGGGCGTTCCAAAGCGGGTTGTGACCTGTGTTGGGGTACATGGCACACTGGATGATCATGGCAAGGTGCAGGATACACTCCCACCAAAAGGGGTACAGCGGCATGGTGCAACAAAGTGTTTGTAACAGACGGTAGCATGCACTCTTGTACCTCTCCAGTGACGGTTGCAGTCCACTGGATTTGGACGTCACGGCAGACTGGTGTGCTGACAAAGCGCTGTGTTTCCAGCGGCCTGTGGTGGGAGCAGTCATGATACACACATCATGTGTTGACCTGCATCGCTCTTTCATGTCCTTGCCATGACGCGGCCTGCACCCTCTCTTGGATCAGCCAACGGCCTGACATGCTCGCCAGCTTGACTTGACTCCGGTTGATTCCCACCTACAGTAATGATTGTGCCTCAACTAGTTGAGTATTGGATCTACATATAATGCTATGTACAAGAACCGAGCAGAGGAAGTAGAAGATGCGGCTAAGCGGTGTGTAGAAGGAAAATTGGGTACACTGGGATCCTGCTAGCTTCGGTCTGTGGGGTGCAGCAACACCTAATAATAGCACGCATGGGCCTGAGTGTGCCATCTGAATGATTCCAGGCGCCGCTGGAGGTAGGTGTGGTTCGGGCAAGCCCAAGCATATCAAGGGCTGTACAATTTTGTAATGCTCAACTGACCGTCGACCGGCCTACCATGCCCTGGCTGCCTCCCCACACCTGTCCTTGTCCAGGAAATAGCCTTGGCCGGCTGGGCCCGTGACGATGACGCAGTAGCGGTATATCATGCCAATCAGCAGGCCGTCACGCTCGATACCCTCGTCGACCTCGTT
>BDDC01000175.1:40643-69873 GCA_001662425.1 Chlamydomonas sphaeroides | reverse complement strand
GGGGGGGGGGGGGGGGGGGGGGGGGGGGGCATACGTGCCGTCAAGATTCACAGGTACATGGAACAAATGAAATAACACCCGGTACACCAGTCCTGGCCTGCACGGTGAGGCATTTGCACACCCACACGAACATACCTGCGCCACAGTGGTGGTGTTTTCAGGCTCCTGGGTGAGTGGATCGAGCAGGCTGCGAGTGATGGACGCAGAGTTCTCGCACTGGCTGCCCACGGTCCAGCTGCGGTACAAGTCAGAAATGGTGGCTTATTACAAAGGGCGAGATTACAAGCAAAATCTGGAATGCAACAATCTGTAGGTTTATTGCATAGCCGCTGCCAGGCCTCAGCCACCGTGAAGCAACAGCTGCACAGCCACCTGAACACAATGTCCTTGAGGTCCTGCACGACCTCCAGGTCCAAGGGGCCGCCACTGGGGTTGTCGGTGGTGCAGCCACACGTGCTGGTGGCTGTGTTCCAGGAAGGGTTGTTGATCTGTGTATGGCGTGATGCAGGTTGCCAGGCGAGAATGCGGTGCCATTAAAGCGGCATGACGTCCAAAGAAAGTCGGGATTCCCAAATGTGAGCAAGGGCATTACTCCATGCTTACAGGTTCTGTTTCCACTCCAGCCCAGTTGGGGAAGGCGGGTGCGTTGATATCGGTTTGCAGGAAGGCTCTGCAGAGTCAGGGCATATGCGAAGTATTGTTGGGATTCAAACTTGAATGGCGGTGTTATGTGAGATACTAGCAGGTTGACTGGCAATCTCCGACCAGGTGTGGGGGCTTGGGACAATCGATATGTGCGTGCCTTGTTACCGTCCTCAATGTGCCCATACCCAGCACACGGGTCATGCGCCCCTCACCGGTACTGGAAGGGCCAGCCCGCCATGAGCATCTTTACTTGGTGCACCTCAATGGGCTGGTTGGCAGGGAAGCCTGTGCGGAGGGAACAGACATAGGGTGGAACACCCTCAGCATAGCTGTTCACACCAACTGGGAAGTGGGCAGCTGCCAGCAGGTACATGTCCCCACCGTTCTCCTCTGTGATGTTGGAGAAGCCCTCGTATAGCAGCGGGTCCTCTGGGGTTTCGGCAACCTCCTTGAAGCCGCGGACCTGACCATACAGGTTGTAGTTGACGCCTAGAGAGAGCGAGATGCAAACACACGACAGGACAAGGGTTGCAGGTCTTGGTGGAGTGGTTGGCAATGATTGTGCACAACTATGATTACCTGGGTGATCCAGTGTCCAGTTGTCCTTGCCGATCTTAATGAATGCCTCATTGCTCGATGCCTGCACCACATAGGCCGGCTGGATGCGGCACTGGTCCGTGCACACGCCGTTACCGGCACCAATGTCGCACTCCTCGCGGCCCCACAACGGGATGCCATCACCGCATGTAGGGATCGACATGGTCGGCCGGATGGCCTGGTTGCCGCTGCGCTGCAGTGAGGGTGGCGAGGGCTGCTGGAAGCCCATAAGCGAAGCGCCGCTGTCCCAGGGGCAGTTGGCTGCAACCATCATGTCGGGCAGGCCGTCACCACTGAAGTCTCCCACTACCGCGTGCTGTGACCCGGCTTTGTAGACTGCACCGGATGCAGTCACAGTAGCCGCGCAAGTCAGCATGCAACGGTTGCATTCATCGGCATAGTGATGTGCAAGTCAGCTTCACATTGGACATGGAAATATACATCGACACGCTTGTGTGTATTGGCACCTCTGACGAATCCATGAATCCAGCCAGCACCAGTGGCGAACGAGCACCTCACCTGGCGTCATGCACAGCAAAGCCAGCTTCTCGCTGCAGGCCATGCGCTGGATGCTGGTTGTGCTGGGGTCCAGGTAGCCGCAAGCAGCAGTCTCGTTGAGGCTGCTTGTGTCGGGGTTCAACAACCAGTTGGAGCTAAACATATTGCCATCTATGTTTGGGAGCGCATGTTAGCACATGAGACACCGTGCTGCCCTATGGCGTCATTTGGCAGGGTCCTCACCCGAGCCACCAATGGTCCAGTACGGCCGGTCTGCAGACACCAACAACCATCCGGTTGTGTGACACAATCTTTCATGTTTAAACCCATGGTAAGCCAAGCCAACACGAACACAATAGGCCACTGACTCACCCGCGCTTAGGAAGTCTGCGTATGCAAGCCACACGCCGGCGTTGTCGCCCTCTGCCTGGGCCACGAGCCGAAGAAAGAAGTCCAGATCCTCCTGGGTGTAGAGTGAGGCCAGCGTGCCAGCACCCTCGGGCAGGAAGCGGCACATGAGCTGGGCCTGCATGTGGGCGGCAATGTGTGGGTATGGTTGTACCAGCGACTGTTCTGCATTACACAGCATCCAGCAGGATGTTTGCGTGCTGGCGTGCCTGCGTCCAGTTGGCGCGCAGTGTGGGGTTAGAAATGAGGGTGTAGATGTAGCCGCCACGCGCCACTGTGCCGGATGTGCTCGAGCCCAGCTCAAAGCGCGACTTGATGGGCAGCGGGAAGGATGCCGTGTTTAGCGATGGCAGGCCTGAGGGGGATGACAGGAGTGGACGTCGATTGAGCAATCTTGCAGCTATCGCGCAGCTGATACATGAGCAGCAGTGCAGACCACTACACCACTGACCCGAAGGTGTGTACTGACATATGAAGGGCTGCACCATGTCGCCTGCGGGGTGCAAGAGCAGGTGTTGCCGTGATACTTGCACCATTGCCATAATGCTTTCAGCATTCTTACTACATTATGTGGTGCGACTTATCGGGCGCACTTACACGTCTTTTGGCCAAACATGCAGAAATAGGGATGAGAGGTGGCAAGTGGCATACACAAGTACGGTGCTGTGAGCAATGAACCTTCGGTTGGGGGCAGCTCAGCCACTAGGCACAATCCTCACCGTGGCTGCCCAAGTAATGGTGACGGGGGAGTTCACAGTACTCTGAGCTGCCATAAACGCATACCCACAGTCTGCATTATGTGTGTATACGTGTATCACGATAGCAACGAGGAGCAACGCCTCAACAAAGCGGTTAACCTGGCAATCTTACCCGCGCCAGGGAGTGGAGTTCCACCCCAGTTAGCACTGGAGCTGACGCTAGCACCATCTCGATCGACGAAAGCCCAGGTGTTTGCAAGGTTTATCTATAGAACAAAGGGTGGGTGATAAGCTTGAGATGTCATCGATCGTGGTAGGGAGCAGCACTGTACATGTTGCTCCACACTTACGTCTGAGAGACCAATCCAGGCGTTCACAAATCGAATCAAGCCAACCACGTCACCGTCACCAGCACGTGCAACGGTATTATTCCTACAGCGAGATAGAGGACAGCGTAAGCTCACATCACGCCGCATCTCCATGCACATTTCAGCGACGTGCAAAGGGTACAGAAAGCCCACACTCCCTGCCCACCAGAAGTTGCCAATAAGCCAGCTCCTAGCTCGTGGCCACTCGGTGTCACTGTAACGACACAGAGGTGCACGCCACAGGCATGTCAAGCCCTAAATCACAGTAATCCGTATGGATAGATGCGACATACTAGCATCCAGGACAAAATTGACAACTTCTCAGCTCACGTGAAGGTGGCAAGCTCGCCGTTGACTTGTGTACGGCACCAGTCACGAGCACGGGCCCACTGAGGACAAGAAACAATCAGGCAAGGGTCACACGTGTGGGCTGTCAGGTCTGGATGTGCTGCCGCCGTGCCTGTTTTCCTTTTTCTCACCGTCAGTCCTTTCTTGTAGTATGTGTATCGCTTGCCACCAATTGCGGCTGCAGTGGGCGCAGCATACAGTTAGGGACTTGCGTGCCATCCGTGAGATACCATGCAGCTACATACTCGAGGCTAGAGTGAGGAAGGCCTAGCGCACATCCCCGTCGCACAGCTAGCCACAATGTCCCCATCTCACGGCTCTCGAATACAGGCGCCTGTTGAGTCATGCTGCGGCACAGCGGCCGGCGAGTGCCTTCACACGATGTCTGGATGTAGCGGTGCGAGCGGGTCTGTTGGGTTGGGATGGCACACAGGCATGTACCCGCCAACGTCACCACACGAGTAGCAGGCCCATGCCTCGCTCACACACACGATGTGTGCATGTGTGCACGTTTGCTGCGACGTACACAACAGCTTTACAGACTCGCCTGAGGGTCGTACTCAAGCATGAAGCTGTGGATGGTGGAGCAGGGCAGGACAGTAGGGGAAGTAGGGGCTACGTAGCATGGCAACCGGTCTGCTATACCGGGCCAGCCATTCGTCACGTGCCTTGAGGCCTCCAAATCCAGACACAGCCCAAGCAACCTACACACACAACTTAAGACACCACGCCACACGCACACACCAGCTAGCTACTCTCCCCGTCCAATCCTACCACATGTCATTATTGTTGACAACGGTACTGGGGGCGTAGTAGCCTGTCGCTGCATTTGCGACCCCCATGTTGGCCGTGTAGACCGTGCCAACAGATGTGAACACACGGGCGTTGTAGCTGCGGGTGACATCGAGAAGGTCCTGAGCCTGGGGGACACTCGAATGCGCCACTTCCTGCCACGCTCGCCAGCTGCTGTGAATAAACTCACCCTAACCACATCTGAATGGTCTGTCAGGTTGGAGTACGTGTGGGCGAGGGACACAAGGAGGGAGCAGCGTTGGGTTTCAGCGGCACACGTGATCATTGGCAGCCTGAGCGGGCTGAACACGTGGTGCACCTTGTCAGAGAACTGCGGCCGCGTGTAGATCCACTGGCTCATGACTGAGGGTGGGCATGGGTCGTGCGGTATGTAGCGGCCGCTCAGTTAGGGGCAATGCCTAGCATTGTGTTGAAAGTCTCGGGAAAGCACGCACAAGCAGCCACCGTGCGTGCCTCCACATTTAACGCGTCATACCTGAAAGCACCGTGCTGTACTCGCTATAGGACCGGAAGTCCGCCAGCACCTGGGCGGACAGACAAACCACTTAGAGCCGGCAGCATCACATGTCACACCACACGAGGGCATGGTTGCATCCACTCATGCGCAGTGCGCCCCATTCAGACGCCGCTCAGCACATGCGGGGCTGAGCACACGTGCAGTCCAGACCTCACAGGGACCGCACCTGGCCGTTGGCCTCACAGTACATCCGGGCCTCAGCCCACGTCATGAGAGGGCCGTACATGTCGTACTGGATTCCGCTGACCGACATCTGAAACTCAAGCTCCTCGAGTTTTCTGAATGCCGGCGGCCGGGGCGGCACCGGCTCAGGCTTCTGCAAAGGCAGGACGGAGTGGGTATGCGTCGAGCACTGTGTGGGCATGCGTGGTAACCGGCTTGCAGGATAAGGCTACGTACCAAGCCGCAGCAGCCTATGACCATGCTGCCCTCTGCCCAGTGCGCCGTGGCAAGCGAGCCCCAACTTACCATGCTACAGAGTTATTATGGGTAGTGCGTGCAGGGGCAAAATAAGGGGCAGAGTAGATGATATTGAACATGCGGTTGTAGCAGGTCATGCATGATGCACGTGGCGGTGAGGTTACTGGTCGCAGGGCGCTCTAGATGCAGAGCAGCCACCTGGATTGCGAGCCCCCCACAACATGTCATGTCATGTACGCCCCAACTCACCACACTGGTATCAAAAGAGGGCAGCACAAGGGGGTGTGACATGTTAGCCGCAGGCATGGACCGGACCGGCACATGAGCAGGACGGGGGACACCACGTTACTGGGAGCAATCTCCCATTGTGGAAGCCACAGGTGGCGTCTGAATGTGCGATTTGAGCAGCCTTAGCCAAAAGCCCCCAGAGACTTGCCGAACGGCATTTGTGTAGTACAGGGTGCGTCAATCCAGTAATTTCGGAAGCTGTGCAGTTGTTAAGTAGCGGTTGGGTGCAAGCAGGTAGGGCATGTTGTGTCAGCAAGCGATGCCTGCTGGCGGTTGGCAGCTGTGAGCTGGCCCATGCAGCACAGGCGCACACTAAAACTGTGCACGCCCTGCCGCAGGATGTCCTCCCTATCTACTGATGACGACCTACACCGATTAACACATCGCACGTACCTGCGCGAGGATGCAAACGCGGCCTTTCCCTCATAGTATCTGGCTTTGCTGAGTAAGTTCTTTTCGTAGCCCAGCTGCATGGTGCCCTCATTATACAACTTTGGCACAAAGCCAAATGCTTTGATCAAGCTGCGGCCCATATTGCCGATTGCAGCAGCATTTATACGTTCCAACCGAGCCTTCTGTGCCATATCGGCCACATATTTCTATTGCGGGCAGACGAGGTTAGTTGCACATGATGTGGTTCGCTTAGCCGTGGCAACAGCAAGCAGACGACCGGTGCAAGCTAGGGACGGCGGCTCAGATATGCTCACCGCTCTTGCTGCCGCTTCTGCGTTCACATTTGTAATGACCTTCGATAGGAAAGTGGCACGCATGCAGCAAGGGGCACACAGTCCATATGCTGCAGGACAAACTAGCAGACATCTCTATGTGCTTGCACAGAGGCAGCGCATGCTTTGTGGTGTAGGAGAACATCAGAAAGCGAGCTTGCAGGTTTGTTGGAATTAATCCCGCGCGCCAACCTACTTACCATGCTGCTGACGCAACTGTGGCAGGTGAAATGGGTCACGCATGGCGTCAGTGAGCATGGCTGAAGAGCGTGCTCGCCTGTGCATTGCAAAGCTAGGCACGGCTCACTCCTCCATGCCCAGGGCGTCGTTGGGCTCATCAATGCCCCATCGCTCCCAATAGGGCGTGCCTATGTTTTGCAACCGTGTGAGGCGGGCATGAGGCGGAATAAACGAGTGCGTCAGTGTCGAGCAGGAGCAGACCACGCTATGCAGCTGCACGTACCACCGCTGGCCCAGCGGAAGACATGGCGGTAACGGGGATCACGCCGGAGGCCCATCCTGCAAGACGAGCACGTGGGCACACACTTGGCAGTGTAAACATGGCGGCCTTCAAGCACAAACGCACACTTTGGGGCGGCATTAGGGCAGCACCAAATTGTTGGTCACAATCTCTAGCAAGCGGAATGGCCTACCAGAAGACGTTGCCGAGAAACGAGGTCCTGCCAGCAAGCAGCTGGCGCACGCGGTCGCCTGTGGCAGAATGAGAGATACGGTTTGAAGTAGAAGTGACGAGGCGAGCTGGCCTTGAGGGCTATGCTAGGGCGTGTGGAGCATTGCGGCCCATCCATCATGCGAGATGAAGCTGGACACGGGGTGGGCGCGGGGACTCTGTCCCACACACGGCCTGCGTTCTTTTTCTATAGGATGTGGACTGTGCACGTAGTCAAAAACATTTTATACTCCTATTTTGTAGCAGCCACGCTTCTCCTGCGGCTCTCCTCCATGAAGCTCAAGAACCATCACGGCCTACTGCTACAGAGCAACTGCCCATCACCATATGTTCATTCGCACAATGTGCCGAACACCATGTCTTACAAGGCTTGCAGCACGCTTGTACACACTTACTAAAGCCCATGTAGTCATCGGCTGTCTTAAACTCGGCGAGTGTGCTATCCAGCTCACTGCAGATTGTTGCGGCCTGCGCTCAGTAAAGCAGCACCCCAGCAAAGCAAGTGGTGCGGTGCGAAGTGCGTGCATTGTATTGTGGCAGCCCCCATGTTCTAGCCGATAGGTTTACTGGAGTCTATCGATACAAAACGTCAATGCATTGATGAACTCAGCTTCAAGTTAAGAGAGCTGTAGATTCGAACACAACGTTTAATGCAATCAGGAGTCCTTGCCAGCAAGCGCTCACCTGTGCATACGTCTTGTGGGTCGTGTAGTATGTGTAGATCATGCCGCGCGACTTCATCTGTGCTGCCGGGCTTGCGGCCCTGTACATCTGGTCCTGATAAAGTGTCGGTGCCGGCGACGGCGGTGGTGGCGGAGGTGGAGGTGCGCGCTGCACAAAAATCTCTGCAGCACAGCGCAGCAAGCAGAAAGAGCTAGGGCATTTCCCGTGCACACCAGGAACAGGCTGTAGACGAAGCAACATCTGTCTTCCAGACAAGTGCAAGGGGCCAATAATAATCAGTACCACTTTGTCAGCCACACGCACCAGGCAGGTCTTCCCAGTGCGTGCCAGATTTGCAGGCGAACATCACTGACTCATCGCTGTGTACCATGCAACACATGGGCAACGTGGCGGCGTGAATGGGCATACAACTCATCGACGCACATAGCTTGTGTACAACCGCACCAGTCCGCAGTACTGATAGCGCCGGTGTCAATGTCCACCATGCCGCAGATGCCCATGGTGCCCAGCAGCTGAGACCCCTCCACACGGCTGCCCTTGGGCCAGGCCCACGTCGACAGCACGGTGAGGTTGGGATTCTGTAGGGTCAAAGTGACTGCAATTAGCACAAGCTATGCCAGCACCACAATCTGCATGCGATGTGTTATTTGCAAGTGGCATTGTGCTGCCTTGGAGGCTGATCGGCATGTGTGTGTCTTGTTGACATGCTTGGCTTGCTATGTCACCTGCAGGCGCCACTGCATGCGGCTGTTGGAGTCGACGCTGAGCGCCGTCCACAGGGGCCCGGTTAGGTTGCGGCTGCGAACCCAGGTGAGGACCTCAGCCTCTTCGGCCTTGTTGAAAAACCACAGCAGCTCTTTGCCCTCGTATCTGAGGTTGATGGACGTCAACGACAAGTGTGGTATGTGGTTGCACCAGCTCGTGCAGCGGTGGTTACTACAGTAGTTTGGGTCACCTGCAGATTTTCTGGGCATCACGCCAGGATGCTGTATGTGCGGAAAACATTGTCACGGACCTGCACGGGTTGGGAACCGTGATTGACA
This sequence comes from Chlamydomonas sphaeroides, assembly GCA_001662425.1. NCBI lineage: Eukaryota > Viridiplantae > Chlorophyta > Chlorophyceae > Chlamydomonadales > Chlamydomonadaceae > Chlamydomonas > Chlamydomonas sphaeroides. The sequence goes on along the minus strand of BDDC01000175.1, from coordinate 61,130 downwards.
GCTGTGGAGCCATGGTCACACATGTTCACTCCGTCCATTGTTCCTGCCGGGCTATCGGTTTATAACAGCCTACCAGTTGCCATATGTCGTTGCGAGGGAGGTGAGGGGACGAGTCTCGCCAGGCGTCATGTCTGCACGAGGAGCACACGGGGTGGCAATGTGAGCCTGTTGCGGGTTGTCGTGATGCAGGGGTTGCAGCGAAGCGGCACCACATCAGAACAATTGCACGAGAGGTGACCACGACTGACGGTTCTATGCCATTTGTATCGCACCCTTGATGCTATCGTCGACAATGGTGCCTGGCGGTGAGTGGGACAAGCAACCATGTCAGTGTTAGGGCGCACATACAATGTATGCCATACATGCAACATGGCACGCGGACCTCCTACTCACTGGTCTCACAAACAAACGCGTTGTGGTCGCTGCAGGTGCCGGCTTTGACTGCGCCCATAACCCGGCGCTGGCCATCGACCATCGTGACATTGACCTCCAGGTAGCCACAGTTGGGCGGGGCTGCATACAGATGGGGGCGTGGGTCATGTGGCAGGACTGGGAGGTGGAGGCGAGTGGCGCCCTGGCAACTACTTCAAATGGATGGAAGCCCAGCCGCCAGGTTCAAATAGCTACCAGCTGGCGCTCGGGTTGCCAGCAGCCAGACTTACACCAATCCCAGCCGGGCTCTGCGGAGACGACGGGGATATCGTATGCGAGGGGCGTGCCGTCCAGCCAGCGGTAGAGTGGCTGCTGCGCAATGTACAGGCCGACCCAGAGAATGTTGGTGGCGCTGAGTTGCAAGGTGTCAATGCTGTTCGTCATCAGCTCCAGCATATCCTTAATGTCACCAGAGTCCTCCAAGATCGCCAGGTGGCCACCGTACAGCATGCACAGGCGCTGCGGGGCAGCATTTATCAGGCATTGCCATGAGAGGGCAGCATGGCACACTGCAGTGTCACCCCTGCCCCCAGAATTGCGATCATCCAACTAGCAACGAACCTGCGCGCTGTCGAAGGTGGTGCTGCGGTTGAAGAAGCGGTACTTGCTTTCGCGCACGAAGCTGGTCTGGATGGGAGCCCACTTGAGCTCGGGCATCTCTGTGAGGGCGGTGGTTTGCAGCCACATGTTGCTGGCATGGGCCGCGCAGTTTGTTCCCTGTTGCATCAACCTGGCCTGACATAGTTGGCGAACCATAGATGGCGCCGCCATTACTAATCACGCTGGACGTCTGTGGCTGATCCACCGTCTCCGTCACTATAGCCTGGCAAGTACGGCTCGCTCACTAGTACGATGCACAACGTGCGTGCCACAGACGGACTTACCCAGCTGGAACTCGCTGTCCACAAGAGCGCCACCATTGAGCAGGTCGCTGTGCGCGACACACCTGCAGGCCGGCGAGAGGACGGCAATATGCACGAGGTCGGTGTTCAAGGCAAAGACTGGATGCCTATGGCGTGTGAGCACCAGAGTTAAATTCGAGCACTTCATTTTGTGTTTGGTGACCTACGTACCCGCCTAAGCTAAATGGCCCATTGACTAAAACATGCTGGCTACGAGCCACAAAGGACCACGGCACCCACGTTGCAAAGATGCGCCTGTCGAATCCGTATGTGTAGATGGTGGTGGTGGAGTTGACCTCATACGCAGCATCAACAGCGGCGCCACTGCGAGGAGGCATGGCATTGCGGTGAGCTATGCGCAGGGAGCTAGCGGAGGCTCGACACATGGGTCAACACAAGGACAAAGCAGCACTCATGCACGGGTCAGGGAACATGATGCGGTGCGCTACAAGAGTGCATGCAGCATGAATGATGTGCACTCGCTGATCCATCAGTCTGTACCATCTCGCTTTGATTGGCCGATCAGCAGCGCACCTCAACTGAACACCCGCAAGCGCGCGCGAGCAACGGCAGGTCGCGGGCCGGGTGCTGTTGCCGTCGTCATAGAGCACCTGCATGGGGCAGAAGGCAGCACTAGACAAGTCAGCAGTGCAAGGCACGCTGGGTCGATGGAAAGTGCGGCAGGTAAGGTGCCCATGCCCGGTTGGCAGCCCAGATCGTTGTATATGGGGCGAAGAACACCCTAGTACCGAGGATGATAAATTGTTGGGTAAGTTACCACGGCGCTTACCGCCAAGAGTGGCACGCGGTAGTATGAGAAGGTCCTTGCTGACAGCACTCCGCACATGCGGCTGCACTCGCGGACGTCCCGGTGTGTGACTTGCAGCATGAAGCCCTCCTGCAGGCCACAGTAGCGGTGCTGCTTCCAGGTGTTCTCCGGGCCTCTCCCACACCCACAACCACACCCATAGCCTGAGTGTGCATGCACCCACGCACCTCTCGCGGGACGGACCACCCACGGCGGCACAGCGGGGCGTCGCCTGCATCACGTAACTCAGTGAGTGCCTGCCAGCGCGTGTTGCGGCAGATTCCGCTGTATTGGATGCCGCGAGGCTCGACCGAAGGCAGCACCGGGGGCACCACACCGGTGAGGCCGGTGAGGAAGGTTCCTGCATGTGATGGTGATGGCAATGGGATAGGCCAAGGGATCAACTTCCCACTGCTCACCAACTGCTGGGTTGACGCACGAACCTGTATGCAACCGACTTACCCGAGGGGCAGTACAGGTCTGCGTTGGCCTCGGCCAGGGCGGGTCGGTCCATCTGGTCGTTGGTGTGGCACAGGAAGGGCTGCAGATCGCGCTGGCAGAACACAAAGCCCGAGACATCACAGCTCGAGGGCTGCCAGGCATCCGTGTCACCGGCCACCGAGATTGCCCAGGCAAGGCACAAGTCGTCTGTGGTCACGGCACGAGGCAGCTGGATGTTTCGCCGGACCTGAGACGCGCAAAGGGGCAATTAAGCACAACTCGCAGCCATAACATACAAAGCCGACAAGTCGCCAGCACGCTGCTATGTTGCAGCATCCCCGTGTGTCTTACAAATGAAAATGACATCTTGTCGAGCCACACCCAGTCGCGGCTGGTGACAGAGCCTGCAGCACATTGTCGATGCTCCGCTTAGCAGGACATAAGGAAGGATAGCAACCAAGCGCAGGCGTGCGGTGTGGCCTCACCCGTGCCACCAACACCATCGCGGTTGTTGGCGGTTGTGTACGTGCCGCCAAGCCACACGCGGACCTGCAGCACGTGACGGTGCGGCAGTCCGACGGAGTCAGGTCGCATGAAAGGCAATGCAGTCAGGAAACCTGCAAGTCGCTGCAAGCCAGAGGCGTCAGATTATGTGAGCGCACATGTCCTACCTGCCCCGAGGTGCGGCTGTTGCGGGCCCACTCCCGGACCATGTCTACCATAGCCTGCGCCTCTGTGTTAGTGTTCACGGACGGCAGCACATCACCCTGAGGTGTGGGGTAGGGGCCCAGCAAAGCAGGAAGGAGGTACATGGGCGCACACTCACGTGCGTGCTTGGTTGCCATGAAACCAGAACATGATTACACAGCATGCATGTGGGGCTGCCGTGCGTGCACTTGCCTTCTGCTCACAGTAGCGGCGGGCGGCCTGAAGGTGGAGCGATTGCATGCCGCGTGTCACATCAAGTAAGACTGAAACACACACGACATTGGTACATGCAGCTCAGCCGTGTAGCATCCTCGCTCACCGGCCAGTCCATCATCTGCGTGTAGAGGCTGGTGCGGGTGCCCTTGATGCTCATGACGGCAGACGGCACCGTGTTCTGGGCACGGAATTCATAAAGGCGAGGTCAAGTAGGTAAAGTTGAAGACATGCCATTGCTGGACATGTGCCGTCAAGCCCAAGGCCATAAACAGGTCCCCCGCATAGCGCACACACCGGGCTGGGCACTGGGCGACTGCTCAAGCGGCGGCGGCATAGAACCTGCAAGCCATGCAAAGCATGCGTAAAGCATCGACAAGCAAACATCCAACACACTGCACCGCACATACCCGGTTGTGCTCTCCACATGCGGCTGCGTTCCAGCTGCGGGTTGGACGAGTGCGTGACAGCTTCAATGACAACACATTGCAAAAGGGTGTCAGGGCCGCATCAGCGACGGGATCAGTGCCAAACCTGTACCTTGGGTCAGGGACGGACGTAGACCCTGGCTGACGCACAAATACCAGCTCTCCGCAGGAGCTCGACTTGGGCTTCACGGAGCGAGAGTCCCATGCGTTGTACTGCAGCGTGTTACCACCGGTGTAGAGCCACTTGTTGTTGCCGCCAGAGTGCGAGGCGCCAAACCCTATGGGGCAGGTTTTAAGGCCAGAGGTGCAGCTCATCGAGGTGGTCGCAGCGCTGCGATAGCCAAAGCTCTGCGTTACAGCGTGCAGCTCACTCACACACTGACATCCCGGCAACTGGGTTAATCCGGTTGAACCACGACCCAATCAGGTCCCTGGCAGTCGAGACCTGCTGCGACCCTTCGAAGAAGGCAAGCTCCGCACCATGCGCCTGTGTGCATACGAGTATGCATTAAGTTCCGCAAACCTTGTACGTATTTCATTGATTTTATTGGAGACACGACGGCGGCAAATAGAGTTAAATTTTTGCAATTGCTGCGCGCGTGCCGCATGGCCGCTTTTCAAAGCGTACCTTGCAGAACGACACGCCCAGCTGCCACGTCATGGGAGCATCAAACAACAGGAACTCGTCAATCTCACTCTGCGACCTGCACATCACGAAGTTAAACCGCCAGTTGGTGATTTGGGGTCAGGTTTTTAGTCGGTGGGTTGCGGATCTGTTGTTAATGCCTTCATGCACATGAACGAAGGCCTCCGCCAGGCATCCTTCAACACCAACATGCTTCTCACAGTGAGCTTCGCTGTCAGCTACGTGCACGGCAAACCACCGCCGTCCCGTCCCCTCGCACATTCCCCCACCTGGACACGGATGCGCCCTCCTCAATGCACTTTCCGTTGAGGGAGCGCCCGCACGGGCCGCTCTCTTCAACCTGGGCCGTGAACTCAAAGCTGATGGTGCCAATGGGCTGCACGAGTGTGTGGGTGATGGGGGCGGCGACGCACAGTGGCGTGCAGGCAGGCAGGCGACCGGCTTGGGCGTGTGCGCTTCCAACAGCCAAGCACTGGAATAATGATCCAGCACGAACGTGGGATGGCCACACCTGTATCACGCGAGCAATGGGGCTCGTGAGCGGCGAACTCAGTGTGGGTGTCGAGCTGGCGTCCGAGTCACCACTTCGCTGCACAGCTTTGCCGCCAGGTTGCATGTTCAAGATGCTGCGGGTGCACGTGCAGCAGTACCGGTAGCCGGCATGGCACGGATTTCAACACGGCAGGCTTGCGGGCCGTTGGCAACGATGCGCTGACCCATACATGGCCATGCGCCGGGTCCCTCATTGCCCCACATGTCCGAAAGGGCAGTGGCATATCCGTCATGCCATGCAACAATCAAGTATCGTGGCAGCAACATAAAACTTATGATCGATACAACACGTGGTTGCATTTCACATATCATACATCATACAAATTTATTTTTCTCACATGTCGGGGTTGGTCATGTCCCGGCGGCACAGCACGTGGTTGACGCTGACGGCCTACATCAGCAGTTGGCAATGAAAACTGTTGGCAGGGCCCGTGCAACAGCCATCATAACAACGCAGGAATCGGATGGCAACTGCACTTTGGGCTGGTGCAACGTGCGGGTCTGGCAGGTGGCACAGCCCGGGACACTACTCTGTGACGACCTGGCAGCGCCCCCTTCCACACATGCACACACAGACACACGGGTGTTCGACATGCGAGCCAGAAGGCCTGCCCCCCTGCCAACCTCGGCCCAGCCTGCGCAGCCGCACCTCTCGGGTCGTCATGCAGGGCGAGTCCAGCCACTCGCCACGGCCTGATGTGCCTCCCGCGGTGACGTTGATGCGGATCTCACCACAATCTGTAACACGTGGTTAGCAGCAATCAGCCTCCATCGGGGACAGACCAGCGAGGAGATGCTGTGAACGCCTGCCACTATACCCGGGCAGTGCGTGCGTGGGGGGGGGGGACATTACATGACAAGCCAGGTCGCCCTACCACGTGTGTTGCCAATGTCGATCTCTGTGCGTGCACACACATTGCCACACAACACGTATGTCAGCCTCTGCCCGCATACAGGATCGCGCTATGTGTACCTCACCCTTGCAACACTTGATGCGGACGCTGCACGGTAACAGGATACGTAGCGTGTTGGTGAAGTTGTAAGTTTCAGGAGAAGACATGTGCGCCAGAGGTACGTAGGGTGGGCGGTCACAGTCAGGCATACAGCATGTGCGGCTGCACCAGCCTTTTTATGTCGACCATTCAACTCGCTTGAACGGCAAATATGTTTCAAGGTATGACCAATCTGCTGCGCACCTGTTGATCATGGTGTCATCTGTTTGAAGACGCATTACATGGAATCGTATGTACACGTCAGGCCGTGATATTTGTGCGACCGACTGAGTGCTTATCCGCAGCGCTGTGCTCACCATAGCCACTCAGAACGAAGTCAAAGAAGCTCCAGCCGACAAACTGCAGATTGAAACAAACACAGCATCCCAGTCAAGCGCGTGCAGGCATAACAGCCTTCAACAAGCACAATATAAACCTCGACTTGCCGGCTGGCTCAGGACACTCATGCCACACACGTACGAACCGACAGCACAATAGGCTGTGGGCAGCGGGCAGTTTGACAGGGGCAGGGTATGCACATTGAGTAAATGAACGCACGGTCATCACAAGCATGGTGCTACGGATTGGCAGCATGTTATTTGACAGCATGGCGCTACGGATTGGCAGCATGTTATTGTCGATTCACGCAATCTTGCCCCAGCCGCTCGTACCTGTCGGCATCCATCTGCCCCGTGTGTTGGTCGGTCCGATCAGGCGGGGTGTTGTGCGGCTGTTGCGGCAGTAGACTTGCATGCTGCGAGGGCGGCGGCCAGCAGGGCGGGGGGGGGGGGTTGGCTACATGACAACATGTGCATAGCAACGATGCCATGCCATGCCATGCCATGCCACAGGAGCAGGCATCCGTCAATAGCGGTCTTCTGGGGGGGGCATGTGTATGCAGGCACCAAGCAATGCAAACGGCCCCAAATTGCAATGCAAACGTGGCCCCGCCTACTTGGTTGCTCCAACATCATCATTGTAAGTGGTTCTTTGCCTGCGGGGGGTTGTTGTGGGTGCACGTGTGCTACATATGTCCGGGGAGACGAGACTGACACCAGTGCATGCCGACCGATACAAGCTTTGTGCACGTTTTGCACATGCACTCACACGGGCCTTAGATTAAACCGTCTGCATGTGCCCAGGTTCCAATCCAAACAGCCTGTTTCGTATTCAGTTGTGGTGACATCCTGCACAAGCCGCGTGGCAAGCACGGCAGGAGTGATGTGGTATGGGGCCACGGGACCCCCGCACGGCCCAAGCAGCAGCCTGGGGTGGCTCCCACCTGGGGTCCTAGTCCCTGCAGCTGAACGCCAACGATCATGTCGTCGCTGCAGCGCACAACACAAATAGCAGGTGCGGCGGTTTGTACCGTGCAAATGCACGCTAGCTTTGTGTACACAACTATCCTATAGCACCAACTCGCATGCCATTGCTTACGTGCCGTTGTTGCAAACCGTAGTCGAGCTCCTGCATGCATCAAACGTTGGGGGCTTTATTCATACTAGTTTGGGCCGGTCAGCAACCCTGACACCTCGCAACCCCCGCGCTATGTCAGACGCAAAGGCCGTGCCCACAGCCCGATTGACGCCACACACGCGACCCGCATGTCGCACACATACCAAGGGGCAAGTGAGACATCCTGACCGACGACGGCGGTTGACGTGCTCAGGCTGGCGTTGTTTCCACACTGCGCAACGAGTCGGCATGCAGCGAGCATGCTTGCATGTCAGAGCGAGAGCCGCAAGTGTACAGAGGTCAGGGCCAGAGTCATCAGCAGCTTTGCAATCAACGATACAACAGGCCCTGCTCTTGCGCAGCGTCTGTGGGTGAACGATGGGTCGCAGCAGCTGAGGCACTGCAGCCGGCACGCACCTGGATTTGAACTGTAGGCAGGGCAGCGGCGGGGTTGCAGGCGGGCGGGGGCGGGGCAAGTTACCACCATGACTGGCACCTACTGTGGCAGCAGCGGCAGGGTAGCACCGCGTGTGCAAACACCCGCGTGCTCTTACCTGTAACAAGGCCTAGCGTGTCTACAGCGAAAGCCGCGCCACGTGCATCAACACGCGCGGCGACTCCCCTGCACACGCAACCCAGAGCAGCCAGCATGGCGTTAGCAGGGTATGGGCCTGAGTTTTACGGCAGTGTGTGCAAGGGCCGGAATGCCAGTATCGCCACATCATCTCATGCAGAGGCGGTGTTGCCGGGTCGTACTTGATACCCGTGTTGATCCCGGAGCATGTGATCATAGGCTGCAATTCAGCGTGAAATCGTCAGTGTGAGTTCAAGTAATGATTGAACGAATTCGATCACACAGCAATGCCCTGCAACACACTCACATACTGGATGCCCCAATTGGTGGTCGATGGCACATTGTACTGCAGGCACGGGATGCGTGCATGTTTAGTGACAGGATAAGCACGGCGGCAGCGTGCGGCCGGCGGGCTTGCAACCGACCTCAATTGTGTCCGGCGTATCTGTTTCCGAGCCCCAGCGGTTCCACGACATGTCGGCCGGACTCCAGGGGCTGGCCGTGTAGCGCCACGCCGCTTCGGCTACCCTGGTTAATGGAGGGTGATGGAAGAGATCCGCATTCGAGGCATCACCAAGCACACGTGAACACTACCTCATCGCTAGGAGCACAAAGTGCTTATGACAATGTGCTCCAGTCGCATCGCATGCCTGCCGTGCGGCTGGCAAGGAACGTACCTGTCGTTCAAGCCAAACCTGGCGGGCAAAAATGAAGAAATGACGGCCGTTGCATCAGCGAGCACCTCATTCTACAAAGCTGCAATGTGTCAGATATGCTCACCAGGCGCCAAACGGCGGCGTGCGCGTGTTGCCTCGCAGCCACTGCACCACCATGTCCACAACCTGCGCGCATAGCAGGGCCGAAGCGGCGCAAGGCAACAGCAGTGATACAGGTGTTGCAACTGTTATGCGATGCCACGCGACATGCATTCATTGCGCCCAAGGCTAGACTCCGCCACAAGGCCAGCAGGCCAACCGGCCAGCTAAATTTGTGTGATTGACTGGCTGCGCACCTCTTCGTACTGCCGTGCATTGTCAAAGTATGCCAGGTTCCCGCCGTTGGCCTGCGAGGGTGGCAGGGAGGGGCGCGCGGCTGGGGAGGTGCTGGGCTGGCCCTCACAGACAGGCATTAGAGAAATTGCCATGAGCAGCAAGGATGAGGCAGCGGCTGCATGATCAGCAGGAAAAGCTGTCATTATAAGAGGCACGTTGCGGTGTGCAGGACCAGACCTGGCAGATCAGCTCCGCCTCCGACCAGTCGACCAGGCGTGCGTACAACCTGGAGTGCGTCGGGATGGGTGGAGGGCGGCTCAGGTGGTGTATTGCTGAAGATGTCGGTGCGTTGGACACTCTTTCAGAGCAAGGCGGGGCTGCGTAGTCCATAGTCGATGAGGACGACGAACGATCCCGGGAATTCTCGCATTCATTGAGCGCGTGCTCAAAGGGATTGGTATGGCTGCCGAGGTCTTGTTTCAAATAAAGGATTACGACAGCAGCAGAAGGGCAGGTTGGTACTGTTGGCGTGACAGGCCCCCGTACCGAACCCACATAAAGTGGGCGGATCCCTGCAGCGTCTGCGCCACCGGCGTCAGTGCGCGCAAGGCCGTGCCAGCGGTTGAGGAGGTGGTGGGGCGCTGGCACATGACTCGGGCCACGTAGAACTGCATGTGGGACAGGGCGCGCACGGAGAGCGTGTGTGGTGTTTCAGCGGACCAAGCCAAGAAAATAAGCACGGCCAGTGGCCCACCTTGCACGGTATGTCGTTCCATGTGTTATTGCCAGTCGTGGCATCTGCAATCTGACCAACCACTGCGCAGTCCTCGTCCACAACCTGAAGGAGGGGAATAGACGACGCGATGTGCTCAGTTGCGGCCACCGGACAGGGGCGTGCACCGGTGACTCTAGGATAGGCGCTGGAACGCAAACATTCAGCGACAGGCAAAACTTTGCAATGTTCAGCAGCAGTCTGCCCACATTGCTGCCATGCCAACGAACACAAGAGTGCTCACCGACTGCGCAGCCACTCGGAAGAGGGTGGTGTTGAATGTGCCGTTGTTGTTGGGCTGGCTGGGAGCCCAGAACAGGTTGGCCAGCTTGGCACCCGTCTGTGCAAGGAGTCGTGGGGAGGAAGGCATGTTCATGAAACAAACTAGCTATGCGAGCCGCATACGGCATTCATCATTGACATCGGCATTCACCACGTGCGCCCCATCCCACCTTCCACGTCCACATGCCCTCCGTGCCCCTGTCACTGAGGCCGATGTGGTACTCAATGCGGCGGTTTAGAAAGAGGCTGGGGCTGAGGCTCAGCATGGCCTCGTTGGCCACCAGGAAGGCCTGATATATGCGGAGGACGACGACATGTTACCACCAAGTATCCGCCCAAATTTTCCTAAGGTCGCAGCTGTGCATAGCTAAAATGCGTAAATAAGCAGGGATGCACGTGGTGCAGCCCCAATGCCTCGCACCGATTCAGCCCGGTCGCGGTTGATTGGCTCCACAAGTGTACCACCTGGCACCGACCACGGCGATCAGCACACTAGCCACAACAAGGCCGGCTCAATGCTCGGTCAAACTATTGCTTACCAAGCGCTTCACACTGCGATAGTTGAGGAGGGGAAGGCGGGCCGTGAGTCGCATCACCAGGGGGCAGTTGCTCGGCGCATGGCGACTGGCCACCAGTTGGTGCTCGCCTGCATGAACTTAGATGCCACCCCCCGTGTGGATTATTGATTCAACGCCAGGTCCCTACACGTCGAAGTCACTCACCGTTGCCTGTGCTGAATCGCTGTCGGCAAAGACATCGTACAAGTTGATCTCAAGCTGCAGTGGGGGTAGGGTCACACGGAAGCTTCAAAGGTAATGACCCATGCGTTGCGGCATGGATATGTGTAGCTGGCTATGTCTCACGTTACCGCCGTTAGTGTAGCCCTGTGCCATGGGAGACCAGCTGACAAGGCTGTTCTTCTCTTCGTCGGTAAGTTGAGCGCCCTGACTCTCAGCACCTGCAACGGCATGTGGTGCGTGTATGCCAAGGAGCAACGCAGTTGGCAACTCTTACCAAGGGTGTCTGTTCGGCAACAAGATGAAGTCCCTCCCCAGCCTGCTCTGTGACTCACGCCGGCAGGCCACGGGCAGACGTGTGCCGCAGACGGCCTCGTCCAGGGCGTGATCGAGGTTGGTGAGGGACTGGATAGTAGCCTGGTCCAACACTCCACACTCGGGAGTCGTGTCGGGGTTGAACTGGCCCGGGGTGAGGAGCGTGGGCTGGCCTGCGCGTGTGGATGGGCATAACGGTCAACAAGCCGGTCACAGCGTCCAGGACAGCAAGAATGCTGCAAGTGCTGGGTGCCGACCTGAGGCCCCCGAGAAGATGACGCTGGCCTGGGAGGCCGTCACATTGACAAACATATCGGGGCCCTCATCCCGCTTTAGGATGCACACGCTGGTGTTGGTGTTGTACGTGAAGTAGCCACAACCAACCACAGCCTGGCACGCCTGGCAGCAGGCACCGGTACTACCAATACCGGCCAGGGTTGCCAGGGGGCGGCCGGTGTAGTTCCGGCCGGCAGCAATTGCATTGGCGCAGCCTGTGTATTGGTACATGGCGCAAGCACGACTGCGTTGGTGGCAGGAAGGCCCCTTGACACTATTTCAGTGCTTGCAGCCCCACGGCAGTGGCCTAGGCGTCACGCAACGCACTTCGCGGCTGCCACACAAAGTTGGTTGGGGTGATGGGGCCTGGCAGGCCAGCACTTGAGCCCAAGCCCTGCGTGAAGTCCAGCTTGGTGCCGTCCGCGTAGGCCCAGTCGTACATGAAGTCGAGCGAGCAGATGTAGGGGGCGGGCCTGCAACAACATGGGAAGGATTGCGGAGTTGCGGACCCCACATGCCATGTGTTCACTCTCTGCCTATGGTGGCCGCGTGCACAGTGCTGGCGGCCTTGCGCCCGGCCCGCCTGTAATTCTACACTCACGTGTTGCACGGCAGGTCAGTGAGAGCGAGCGGGCGGCAGCTCTTCCAAGCCCCCATGTCGCCCAGGCACGATACTGTAAAGCCGCCACATGTGGATGCGAGTGGCGCGACGGGCTTTCCGCTGGACCACGTCATGCGGGCAGCTGGCCGGTTGTTGCCCCAGTTGAAGGCGCGGTCTGCACATCATACATGCGCACGCCATGGGTCAGGGGATGACGCATGTACGCAGTTGCCGCATGTGGACACGGCGGTGCTCTGCTCACTCGCGCCCAGGACGAGGTTTACGTGGATCAGGCCGGCGCCAGAGAATGCGCCTGGGACGGGAAAGGAAGACGGGCGTGGCCCCGTTTCAGCCCAAACATGTGACCAACCGCTAGACATGCATAGTCACGGCCCCGCCGTTACAGGCCCTGCTCCTAGGTGTCAGCCTCACCCGGGATGCTGGTCATGCCGGTGGCATCCAGCACGGGCTGCGAGCTGCGCAGGAGAGCGGCGTTCAGCGGTTAGTTGGTGCCAAGAGGCGGTAATACCCTGGAGGCTGGAACGCGTGCTTGGTGCGGACACCATGTCTGTTGGCAGGACGGACTCACCCATATACCGCGGTTTGAATGGCGGCGTACTCGTCATCCGTGTGGAAAGAGGCCAGCGTGCCGCCAACCTGCACACATACAAGAACGCGTGTGAACAGAAGAAAGCCAGCAGGCCAGGAGCATGTTGTCGGGTTAACCGGTAGCCGCATGTTTAGCGTGGTGATGGCGGTGGGCACTCACGTTGAGGCACGCAGCTTCCGCATCTGCCCAAGTCTTGGGCTCAGAGAAGGCCAGGAACTGACGGCCCGCCACGACAACGCTCGCTGCATAGGGGTTGGGGTTGTCAGATAAAAGCACATTGTCAGGAGGTTTGGGATGCTGGAGGGCCGGCCGCTAAAGCATATGTCATCCGGCATAGCTTGCCGCCTCGCTCCCCCAGCAATTCAGCAAAGCTCAAACCTCTGCACCTGCAGCTGCGTTTGTGCGGGAGCAGATGAAACCGTTCAGGTTGTCTGCGTCGCAGCTGGCCTGGGCAAAAGCGCTGCTGCAACCCGTGTAGCCAGTGGATGAGTTGCCTGCCATTTCCGGATAAGTCGGCGCTGTCACAAACAACAGCATTGCATCCATCCATGCCGCACACGCACGCACCTCCCGAGCACCGAGTCGACACAAACATGCACTGGGGCAGGGCCACGGCCGTGTTGTTAACCGGGAAGCCAGCGACCCAGCGGTTGGGAGGCGGGTTGAGCCAGGACGAGTTGGAGCCGTCCTGCCAGATGTAGGGGTCGTCCAGGCTTGTGCGAGTGAGTCCAACCCATGCCTGGACCGTCAGGGTGCGGTTCTCCAGGACGCGGTTGGCGGCGGGTGTGAAGACGGCCATGATGGCATCAAAGTCGGCCAGGCTGCGGGTGCAAGACAATGGCTGCCATCAAATATGTTTGTGTGCGGTTTACTTCATAACGAACACCACATGCAATCTGCTGTCGTGGTCTGCTGGCCGGTGCCTTGCGAGTGAGCATCTAGCTCCAAGGGGTGGCGAACCTGGAAAATGACGCCAGCTCGCCACCATTGGATGAGCACCACTGGTTGGCCTGTGGAAAGCAACGCAAGGGTCAAGCTATGTGTGGGAGAGGGACACAGTCCAAATCACGCACGCAGCAGCAGCTTGCATCGAGGCACGTACCACTCTGACAGCTCGCCCTGCTCACCGCGGCGTATGTGAGCTTGACCTGCTGCACGTACAGGTACTCTTTGCCGCCACGGATTACCGAGTCGAGGGCCACACGCAGCGCGCTGCCGGGCGTGCCGGCGGCTGTAGGGATGCGAGGGCAGCGCCAACCAGAGCACGTCACCATGTGTACTACATCGGGTGCTGCATCGGCCTCCGCATATGGTGCGCACATGCTCCGTCCGTGGCAAAGCTCACCCGGCAACCGGTTCCGCAGCCCTGTCCACAAACTTGCGCGTGACGCATTCGCGGGGTTGTGCGTGGCGTAGTACTGGCTCACGCCCAGGCTGAAGCGCCTGTGGGTGTGCGAGGGACATATCGGGACGAGCAGATATTGTTGATGGTTGTTACGAGAGGAGAGATCGTCGCCGCGGTGCCGAGCGTGCGGGGCAGGCATGCGGGATTGATCATTTGCTTACGAGAGCTCTCCGTTGTCACGGAAGCTTGCCAGGGCGCCGCCACGGCGCTGGCAGAACACCTGGGCGTCATCCCACGACAGCTGCGTGCGTGGAGGGAAGCGGAGGTCCGTAAGTAAGCCCCCCTGCTGCGTCTGCTGCGCCAAGTCCGACTCCCGTCACAATCATCTTTCGATCGCCAACTCACAGGCAGATCGTACAGGCTGAGCGTGTCGCCGTTGCTGCCCGACATCTGGACTGCTGGCACGGCGGTGTCGCTTGCACTAACAGTGCTGCGCTGCACCGCAGAGACTGTATGTGGCGAGGGAAGGCATGGCATGGGTAGTCGGGGCGGCAGCGTACAGGCTCAATCGAGGTCAGGGGACACTCGATTACACGTGTTGCATGATCGCGCATGGATGTTGCACTCACCCAGGCGGCAAAGCGGGCGGCGAGTAAGCCCGCTGCACAGCCGATCAAACCATTGGGCCCTGCAAGTGCCGAGTGCGAGGGAACAACCGGTGCACCATAGGTCAGCTGAGCGGTGTGTCAATCAATTCAAGGGTATGTTTCGCCCCGCTGATGGATGAGCATGTGCCGCTGCCAGTAACTTGCGCGGCGAACGTATGGCATGTGTGTCAGGGAGGTATGCCGCTGACCCCACCTGGCAAACTTGCTCGTCACGTTGATGGTCATCTCGACGCAATCTGCCGTGGTTTAGATGGCTGGTAAGAGTTGGGGGCTAACGGCGGACCATGGCACATGCTGTGGCTAGAGGCTTTGCAGAAATTGCTCACCCTCAACGCTGTTGAGGTCGTTCGGCTCTCCCGCGTTGGCGTTCCAGGGTGGGTTGTAATCACTGAATGGAGTCCCATCTACATACGTGAAGTTGTACCTGTGGATTGCATGCCGGGGAGCGTTGTAAGCAGGTAATAAACAGCAGATGTCCCACACACAGGAACCCAAACCAGAGCATCACATGCTAGTATGATGCGCATGCAGCCGTGTGCCGCAGTGAGCCTGCTGTGCCGCACCAGTTGAACAGCCGTACTCACCGACCCTGGACGTAGCGCCGGGCGCCGACCCAGACACCGATAGCAGTATCAGTCACGCTTGCATAAGCCCACCTGTGGGCGGACAGAGCTTCATTGGTGTGCTGGGACTGACGGATGTTCTTGCGAGCAACGCAAAATGCTTACTCTTGGATCATAAGTCCGAGCTGTTGGTAGCCGATGGACGACGGCCCAAGTGCATGAGGACAAGCAAGCGCGGTTTGGTGTTCGGACGGCAATGGAGGTGTGTGGCCGCACGGGAGGCGACACCATGTGCAAAGCATGATGCGAAGGGGCCCCACGCACCTGGTCGCGCACGTCATTGGATGTGAACACCATGAGAAAGCCGCCCTGCTGCCTGCGCGGGTAACACAGCGCAAGCAGGGGACGCGAGCGCACAGGTAGGGCCACAGCCGGCCGGTACCGACTGCTGGGAGAAGCTGCGGCAGCTACACAATGGCAGGTGGCAAGCAAAGCGACCGCCTCCCGCCCCAATCCAGCGGGATCGTGAAGGCAACGGAGCCGTCTTACTTGCACCACCTGCAACACAACACGAGTTGGCGGTCGGAGGGGGATCACAGTTTGTCCTTGCAGGCTGAGCTCCAGCCTGCCGTGTGCACACGCGCATGATCGCACGCTTGCCCACGTACCTGTCCGCCTCATTCCAGTCGAGCAGCACGTCGTATAGCGCGGCTGTGCTGCCGGGCATGGAAGGGAGGTCCATAGTAGCCGCGGGCGTGGCTGCGAAGTTGAGGCCTGCCTGGGCAGTGCGGCTGGTGATGCCGGCCACGCCAGCCGGGCATGCGCGCTACAGGCAGCGAGCAGGGGCCAGGGAAAGAGCGCGGTGGCCCGACACAGGGCGGGTGTGAGCACGCTGCTTGTGGGCGTATGACCCAATGAAAGCCCATTGTGACAGCTCAGGACAGCAAGGTGATGCTGACAATTCGCGCTGCATGCATGCATATGATCAGCAGTGAAGGGGCAGCCAGCACGCCAAGCTGGCTGCAGCGGCGCCCATGGAGCTGTGGCGAGGGGTGATGGTTCGCCCATGATGCCCACGTGGAAGCGCTTACATCCACAAAGTAGGAAGCGAGGGGTGGAGCTAGCACGAGCTCGGGGCTGATGTAGCGGTTGACTCCGAGCGACGACGAGGCAGAGGTGTTGATGGTGGGGAGTCCGACGGTGGCGGCGTCTAACCGGAGGTCGTGGTGGTGGGGAGGAGCAGGTGGAGGCAGAAAGTGAGCACGGGGGCCGTGCATTGAGCATGCTCAAATTTAATTGCACTGCCCCCGTGCAAAACCGTGCTCAAAAACTCAAACTCACACAGAGCATATATGGTTGCATGCTTGGCACATGTCAGTCACGCGCAGCAGGCGTGCCAATGTGCGGCGGATTCAATGCCAGCATGGCGTCACTCACCGCCAGCGTTAATGCCGGAATCAAAGATAACGTTGCCCTGCCAATGCGGATGGCGGACGCACGGTGAGGCCGGTGTGCT
The DNA here is from genome assembly GCA_001662425.1 of Chlamydomonas sphaeroides. Taxonomy (NCBI): domain Eukaryota; kingdom Viridiplantae; phylum Chlorophyta; class Chlorophyceae; order Chlamydomonadales; family Chlamydomonadaceae; genus Chlamydomonas; species Chlamydomonas sphaeroides. The sequence continues at coordinate 44,302 of BDDC01000175.1, read as the reverse complement.
GTTCAGTCTAGCGTAGTGGATAGCATAGCACGTCTGCGGTGGCCCAACACGCTGCAACTCACCACGGCGGCAATCTCAGCGAGCGACGACTGCCCGGCAGCCAGCGGTGCGTTGTCGCACTCAAAGCGCATAGACAGAAGGTCACTGGGCGGGGAGGGGAATGAACAGAACGACACATAGCTCGCCACATGTCGTCCCCAGCAAACGGGTCACACGCAGCCACAGCCACGCGCTCCTATAACCCACTTTGCGTAGTCGTAGGTGCCGGACATGGCGATGACCTTGCTGCCAGTCGGGCACTCGTAGCGGAAGAATGTGCCAGGCACGGCCGGAGCGCCAACCATGGGCAGTTGGGCTGCGTGGTTATACAGTACAGTGGGTTACTGCATGGGCACAACATGTGCAGTGCATTTGATTACAAAGCAACACACCCGCTAGCGGTGTCGTTGCTGCCGGCTCAGGCACGGGCAGGCAGTCAAGCTTGAGGCCGTGCAGGAAGGACATGCGCATGGCGCCCCAGGTGCCAGGGAGGCCGGTGGTACCCAGCCTTGAACGAAGCACGCTGATGCCCGACACGACAGTGGTGGTGCGGCAGCTCTCCTCAAAGGTAATGCCTAAACCGTCCAGGTGTGGCGCAATTGCAAAGTTCATGGTGTGGGTCTTAGTGTCGTGGCAGTGCACCTGAACGAGGGCCACGGGGCCGGAGCAAGGTATGATTCAGCCTGTATCGCAAGTGCTGAGCGCCTTTCCGGTGTTCAGTGTGCGACGGGAAGGAGTTGGGTGAGGCTCACTGCTAGCGTGGAAAATGCGGGATGCCGCATGGGCACAACAGCAGGAAGCACAGAAGACTGCTGCCGCAAGTGCCGAATAGGCCATGGACGACCCCAAAAGCACAACGTACTGCCGTGCCATACCTCGGCCGTGAGTAGCACACCGGGGTTGGCTGGGAGAGTCATCAGTGGCATCAGGCGGCCGGTGATGCCAGCTATGCCGGCCGGGCAGTCGATGGACGCAAAGCTGACTGTGTTGTTGGAGGGCAGTGTGGATGGCTGGCCGTTGCTGGCCGTCTCAATAGCTGTGGGTTGGGCAAGGAAGGCACGGCAAGCAAGTTGCGGTGTCATGCAAGCGCCCCGTGAGACGGCCAGCAGCGTGCCGACTTGGACCGCACTGCCCAGCGCACTGCTGCCCCATCCAGCACACACCCTTGGTCACTGCCGTCCTGCCGCTGCAGGTGATGCCCAGCTCCCGCACCACAGAGGATGCCCCGACGAGCAGATTTGTTGCGGCATCGGCATGAAGGTCGCCACCGGCAGGGGGGGCGTCGTACCTGCCGGTGCAGAGGGCGCGGGTTGGTTGAGTGCTAGCGTGCATCATCAAGCCTGCAAGCCGCCCGACGCTGCCAAGTGGCCAAGGGCCCCAAGGGTTAAGGCGAGGCCGCGCACCTGCCAAATATCGATGTCACGTATTCGTTTTCCGGGCAGTGTAGGGACACGAGCTCTAGATTGCGGCGCTCGGCGGCCGCAAAGGATGCCTCCGCTGCAGGGGGCATTGGGAACATGCGGTTGTTGCTATAGCCTTCCACAGCTGCGCCTTGATAAGCACGACGACACTTCGTTTCTACCCAAAGCGCTGTCCCGTGGTGCTTACAATATAGGGCCGGCGGCTCCGGCAGTGCCATGAGCGAGCAGCGGAAGGCAATGCTGGTCACAAAGGTTTGGCCGCTGCTGTGCTCCTGGGTGGCGGCCAGGATTTCTACAAGGGTGCTGCCAGAGGGGCAGGCGTACGACCAAGTCTTGACGGTGCCCGCAGAGCCGGCTGGCACGGAGGGCGGCGTGAAGGTCGCCTGGCCGCGGCACCTGCACCCAGGGCACCCCGGCATGATGCAGGGCTTGCATTTCGGTGCGCATTCCAGCGTGGCTGGATTCCAGGGTGGCTGGATGGATAACCATGTCGGTTGGTCTGTTACATATGCTGAGGTAGCGAGAGGCTTGCGAACAATTACGATGGAGCTATGTGTTGGGCTAGCTAAGTGTGCTAATTGGACGCACCGGATTGCCACGGACGCAATATAGGCGGGCCGTGAGGGAGTCCAGTGCGTGTACAGTCCTGTAGGGTGCCGGCAGGGTGCATGATCAGCGGTGTCATCAGGGTAGGTTGAGTGTCTTTATTTTCCACAACTCTAACCAACACAGTGTACTCTTCGCCTGCCGCTCTGCACCTGCACCGGCTACATGCAAATCTGTGGCCTGTACTCTAGAAGGCCACCAAGAAATGAGGCCAGCCGCACCTGCGACCTCTGTGATGCCCTGCTCGCCGCAACTGCTGGCATTGAGCGCCTGTCGGATGCGATGGTGGTACGGCAAGTGAGGTCAGATATTCTGTACAACAGTATTCCACACGCTAGCAGCTATCGGGCTTACCATCACAGCATAGAATCTTTCGTCGTCCGGTACCGCCGTCATGCCGGCGCGCACCACCTCCGACTCGGGGGCCTCTGGGCCGCCGCCGGCCGGGATTGGGCCGCAGAAGGCGCCCATGCCCGCCAGCGGCACCACACCGGCCCACTCGGGCGTGAACCAGGCGCCGCTGGGCAGCACCGCAGACACGTTGCGCAGCTGGGGCAGCGAGGGAAAAATAAATGTGTGGTAATCGGTATAAGCTATCTGCAGCTGCATGAGTTGCCTGGAGACAGGAGGGGGCGTCGGCGCCATGTCGTTATCTGGGTGAAGTGCTACTATGCATGCTCAGCTGCCGGCTGACGACGCGTGTGCAGGTAGAAATGCCCCCTCCCCCACCTGATAGCCAAATGTGCAGCGCAGCGTCAGCACGCGCTTGGTGTAGTACCAGGGCGAGTCGATCGAGTAGTCGCCAAACATTGGCGAGCAGCCATCACAGAAGGGCGCGCCTGGAGGGATGAGGGCAGGGATTGCAGGTATTTATTGGTTCTGGAACATGCGCGCATGCAGGCTCGCTCGCTCGCTCGCTGCGTGCGTGGGTGACGTGAGCAGATCTGGCAAGGGCTGATGACGATACGGTGCCGTGGCGCTTCTCCCACAGCTGCTAGGGATTGTCCGGCACATGCGGTGTCTGTCCAGTAGCCGCGCATGGGGTCCAAGCCAAGGCTCACCCCCGGAGACAGAATCGGGCGGAGGAGGGGGAGGCGAAGGAGGTGGTGGAGGGCGGGGCGGGGGGGAGGGCGGGGGCGAGGGCGGAGGCGGTGCGGGGGGCTGCTGAGGGGGCGAGGGCGGGGCGCTCGGTACAGAGGGCGGCGTCGGCGGGGAGGGCGGCCTGCGTGTTGTGAGCACATGCGCATAGCACTTCGTGAGTGAGTGCTACAGAGCCCCAGCCAGCATAAGCCCACGTGCAAAGCCTCAGGCACAACAGCAACACTTACAAAGGTGCTGGTGAGGGCGGCGGAGAGGGCGGGTTCCTGGGAGGGGAGGGCTGCGGTGGGGACGGTGGCTTTGGCGGCGGTAGGGGCGGCGATGGGGGTGAAGGCGGGCTGGGCGGCGAAGGCAGTGGTGGTGGATTTGGGCGTGGAGACGGTGGGGGAGGGGCCGGCGGTCGGGGCGGTCGGGGCGACGGGGGCTTGGGCATGTCCGGGGGACTGGGCGGCGGCCGAGGGGCTGGCGATGGCGGCTTTGGGGGCGACGGGGGCT
>BDDC01000175.1:17297-40291 GCA_001662425.1 Chlamydomonas sphaeroides | reverse complement strand
GGGGGGGGGGGGGGGGGGCGGGGGGGACGGCGGCAACGGCGGGTTTGGTGGCTTGGGTGATGGTGGCGGCGACGGCCTTGGGGATGGCGGCAGCGGGGGTGGCGGCTTTGGTGGTGGCGTCGGGGGGCTGGGTGGGGGTGCCCTTTGCAGAGGTGAGAGGGGAGGTGCGGGTGACGGGGGCTTGGGTGACGGCGGTGAGGGGGGATGCGGGCTGGGGGGCTGAGGAGAAGGCGGGTTTGGGCTAGGTGGCTGCGGCGAAGGTGGTGGCGGGCTGGGTGGCTGAGGCGCTGGGCTTGGCGGCAAAGGAGCGGGTGGGCGTGGCATGCTGTTCACCCGCACGACACCGCCGTAGGGTACTCCACCAAGTGAGCCCGCCAAGACACCTGGGATGAGAGCTTCGCTCGCGTTATCTGTGGGTCAACAGCAGCAAACGTGTTGTTTTTCATGTTGGCAGGAGCCCGGCTTCATGCCCAGCGATGTGCAGGGCACCAGGTGTAAGGTCTCAATCAACGTTGCATAGCAGCAGGGTGCAGGGTCGCCCAGCACGACCGGCCACTGGCAGGACCTATGCACGTACATGGTGGCAAGGTGTTTGGAATGCAATAGCAGTCCTGCAGGAGGGAGGCGAGTGGTTGCGGGATTTCATGACTTTGAGCAGGGGCGCGTGAGGTGAAGAGGCATGGACGGAGCAGCTGGTGAGCTGACCGGACTGCGCGCATGACTTTGAAAGCGCAAGTGGAGGGCGTGTCACTCGACGAAAGGCGGCCAACCTCACCTGGTAGATGCTGACGAACACGTATCCGTAGTTGTTCGGGCTGGCGTCGAAGCACATGGAGCAGCAGTCGCCGGGCAGCGCCACCTTGCCAGTGAGGACGAACTCGTCAGCTGCAGGCCAGTGGCGAGCGGACGAGGAATGCCGCCGTCAGCCACCCGCTTTCTTGGGTAAGAACACATGCAGCAATGGGCTGAGGGATGTAGTGTGTCATGCTCGCTTTCTCGCTCGGGCTGACGCAGCATCTCACCCAGGTAGGTCGTGTTGGCGCCGCCCTCGAAGGGACACTGGAACGGCGCCTGTGGGTACAAAAGCCGAATAACAACATGCCGAGCACTCTTGTCAACGCCAGCCGCAGAAGTGTGCAGGGGCCACCAGGCCTATCACCAGTCATCGCCCGGAGTCACCATGCCTGACACACGAACGGCGCTAGGTCCCACACGGCAGCGTGCACCCCATCATCCCTGCCCAGCCGGGGGAAGAGGCCAGGGGTACGCCCTCGCACCTGCAGCAGCGCGCGGCGGCCTCCCGCCAGCGAGCTCTCCGGCAGCGTGATGGCGACATCCATGGCGACCACGTCCTCGTTGATGTCGGCGGATGCGGCCACCACAGCGCGCAGCACGGCCGCCTCGTCTACTTCGAGGCTCTCGGCGATCTGGGCAATCGCGTCGTCGCTGGGAGCATCGTCAATCAGGCCTCGGCGGCGGCCCGAGGTGGTGATGGGCGGCATGGGAGGACGCGGAGGGGACGGCGGCGACGGAGGAGGCGGAGGCGGAACGAGGAAGGCGGGCGTGCCAGCACACGTGAGGCGCAGAGTGGTGATAGAGCTGGAGGATGTGTCGTTGAGGAGCAGGGCCGTGCCCTGCAGTGGTTGAGGTTCATGGATGCCTTGTCAAAATACGGTGGCAACAGGCCTTAGCCCACAGCAGCTTTGCCACCTTTGACCGCCCAGCCCACCTGCACTCCGTTTGCGGTCATGCCCCCCGGGCAGTAGTAGTCGAACGTGCCGCCCACACCGCAGGTGCGGCCCAGCTTCGTATCCAGCACCAACAGGTAGGCGCCGCTGATGCACTTGAGCGTCAGCTGGGAGGAGGAAATGGCGTGGGGCAGGGGAAACGTCGAGGATGTTGCGACGCCTGAGCCATGATATCTGCCGTTGCTCAAGGCGCGCTATCATCTGGATGGCACGCACCGAGCAGATGCCGGCGCTGTCGTACGTGCCGCCAAGGCCGCTGATGCCCGCCTGGCCGCAGTCGCCACTGGAGGCCACCAGGCCGGTGCCGGTGCGGCCCAGCACGCGCTGCTCGGTGCCCAGCACGCGGCCCGCGCAGGAGGCGCCCAGGTCCACCACAGCCCCGGTGGCGGAGCCCAGCACAAGGCTGATGGCGCCCAGCACGGGGGCGTCGCCCTCGTCTGAGCACATGAGCGCAAATGGCACCGTGGCGTTGATCGGCGACTGCACGTGGGTGGGCGCTGGTTGGCCGTACTGTGGGCTGAAGGCTGACGGGGGGTCCACCATGGACTCATCCGGAAAGTTGTACGTCTCGGCTGTTGCAGGGAACACAGGCACTTGTGAATCAAGTGAGCACCTGACGTCGGAAAGCAGTATTGGTGGTGCGTCGCATCGGCTTATGATGACACAAGGACAGCAAGCCCATGGGATAGATAGATGTCGCCCATGTGGACTGCGCATTGAGCTCGCCAAGGGCCTCCCTGGATGGCGGCCGTCTGGTCATTCTCACCATTGAGCACGCCGTCGCTGCGGAAGCATACTCTGTCGCCCGTCACGACCTGGTCGATGCGCATGGCCAGGTCGTTGTGGCCGGCCTCCCAGGCGCGGGCCATGGGGAAGCAGTGCGGCGCGGGGCCGGTGTCGGCGTCGGCAGCCGGGTAGCCCAGCGGCAGGTAGACGTAGTAGGTGCAGCTGCGCGGGTTGGGACGGACAGGTCGCAGTTGCGGCGAGCACAGCTCGTGCCATGGATAGCGTCCTGCTGCTGTGACGTGGGCGGCCCAGCAGTGGCCCAACCATATGCAAACACGGTGTGGCCCTTCCACTTCGCTCACCGCTTATCAATCATGCAGGCGACCACGCACTCGCGCTCCTCGCTGATGGAGAGGGGGCGGTCGACCAGGAACTTGCCGGGCACGGGGTACGCCAGGCCGTTGGGGCGGTTGAGGCAGTGGAACTTGGGCTTGCGGGTGGTCGATACGACACCTGTGCGGGAGCATGAAGGTCGGTAAGGAGTGCTGGTGTATCGATGCAGGCATGCGGATATGAGGGTGTCCAGGTTGATAACGGGGTGCGCACACGGGGTGCGTTTATTCGGCAACCTGCCAACGTGCGAAGAGGTCAGCCCAGCACGGGACTTACTTCGCGAGCAGACGACGGGCATCTTCTCCATGCACGACACCGTGTAGACGCCCTGGGGCACAAAGTACGTGATGGCCGTAGGAGCAGGCGGCGGAGGGGAGGGAGAGGGCGGCGGAGGCTCCGGCACGGATGGGTTCTCCTCCGGGCTGAGGGGTGGCGTGCCATTGGCGGGAGGACGGGGAGGGCTTGGCGCCAGCGGGCCAGGTGGGCGAGGCGACGGGGGTGGCGGCGGGGGAGCAGGCGGCGACGGCAGCGCTGGCGGCGGCGGCGAGATGCCAATGGCGCCTTCAGTGGTGTTGGGGTTCCACACACTGTAGATGCGATCAAACTGCGGGGTAGGGAGTGGCACTCCAAGTTACAGGCGAGGACGCCTAGATTCCTTACATGGCAACATAAATATGAATCTTGCTCACCCCGATGGTCAGGTTGGCGCCCTGCGGGCCGACCACCACCGCGCAGGCGTGCATGCCAAACTCGCCCGGCTCCCAGGCGTTGAGGATGCCGTCCGTGGAGTGGGAGCCGTCGGCCCAGTAGGGCTGACAGGGAGCAGCAAGGGCAGGACGTCGTTACGTGCAGTGCGTTGGGCAACCCACGACCGCCCGGACCTATCCAGGGGCAGCAGGCGACCACCCACCATGCCGTCACCGTACGAGCGCAGGCCCAGCCAGAAGCTGCTCGGCAGCTCCTCGTCGAAGTTTTTGACAATGGAATCGCGAAGGTAGGGGTCGGTAAGAGACGGCAGCTCGCCCTGGGTGGGATGGGTGGGGCGGAGGAGACACCAATGAGCAGCATACGGCGGCACTGCAGAAGGCAGCACGCCACAATGCCAAAGCGAACAACAGCCGCTGTGCGGCCTTGCTGCAGGAAGACTGGCATTGCAAACATAGTATTGCACACGGCTATTTTTACCCCGTTCACACGACTCACTCCGTAGCTGCGACAGAACTTCTGGGCCGCGGCCATGGGCAGGGTAAGGACCTCTTCGTCGACATTGTCGGATGGCATAATGAGCAGTGTAGACAGCGGGGTGCGGACGCTACGCATCCGCAGGGCTGTGTCGTCAATTGCCAGTTGGCCTACAAGTTAAGAGCGCAGCAGCGTACATAAGAGGCACATGATGTGGTTGATATTGATTGTGCGGGTGTGTGTGGGGGGGGGGGCATAAGGGATGCCCTGACGTGTCGAAGCAGGCAAGCAGACTGCTTATGTTACCCCTTGCTTGGTCGCACGACACTGAGCAGCCTGTGACACTCACGCTTGCAGATGAAAGGCAGGTTGAGGGTGCAGGACATGTCGTACCTGGGCGAGGCAGTGGTGCGGAGGGGGCGGGGGTAAGGACAGTGAGCGCGCGGTGTGTGCATGGCCTGGGGTGGCTTGCAGCATCGGGCATGATGACACATGCGATGTTTGGCCTGCATGGGGTGGCATTCCACATGCGAGTTGCGGCATGCGACACACGCCATGTGACGTGCGGTATGCAAAATGCGGCAGCCAACACATGGCGTGCTGTACGCAGTAGTGCCAAGGAGCACCCCTTACCAGTCAGCCGACGAACCCACGACCTCACGCAGTGCAGCACCCGTGCTGCCCGCCAGCGACACACTGGCCGCCATGCAGTCCTCGGCGCCAAACCTGGGGTTGGTGGGGGACGAGGCCGGCTGTGAAGAGGCGGGAGCAAGAGCAGCGAGCACCGCTGTCCGCAATAATCCAGCGCACACCTGGCGTCCGGCTGCCCCGGTGCCCAGGTGCTGTAAATGAGGTCCCTGCCGCTGTCGATCCACTTGAAGACGCCCTCCTGGTTGGAGTCGGAGGCACCCAGCCACACGGAGACCATGCGGCTGCTCAGCAGGTCGCTCTCGCCCAGTTGCCCGCTGGTGGCCCAGCCTGCGGCAGGTGTGACGGGGTGGCGCGGCGGGACGCATGGGGCGCTTGGATGGAGGGATGCCGGAAAGACGGTACCCAGCTCCAATTTGACTAGCTTACTTTAGTTCAACACCATCCTGGTTTTATCTACTCATGCACGGTACTTCTTCCCATGCAATTAAGCGCATGCACATGGAGGCACTAACCATCCAACAGGTTGAGCACGGCGGCCGCCTCGGCGCGGTTGAGCACAGAGGCCAGCTCGGCACCCGCGGCCTTGCAGTGCTGCGGGGACATCAAAAAGGGAACACACGTGAACGCAGGCCGTACGAAGGCAACATGGCGCGTGCAACGCACAACAGCACGCGCTCCTCATGGGTGTCCCCAATCACGTATAGGACGCGCAGATAAGATGGTGCTGGCGCGTGCCACAGCCCTGCCTGCCCTGCCGTAGCCCGGTCTCACCGCCACAGCTTGGGACCAGGTCTTCCGGACCTGAGCGACGCAAGTGTACGGAAGGGATCCGGGTCGCAAACTGATCAGGGTGCTTATTGCATGGTACCATACGGTGTGCACGTCGTTGTGCATGCCTAATGATATAGCGAGGTGCCACTGCGCCCATTCATGTGCCGTTGCGGCCACGTCAGTGAGAAACCCAGCCACCTACCTGATACAGTATCAGCTCCGAGCCGCCGACAGTCTCCATCATTTCGGCCGAGCCAATGTCGGATGTGCCCATCGAGGATACTGGATGGGGCGGAGCAAGGGAGTGCCGTGCGGCATCAGGCACGGCGCGTGTGCATGTTTGGGAAACAGCATTTTGACGCTGCACGTTGACGCATGGCAAAGCATGATCCCGTTAGGTCAACCGGCGACCAAGTGACCGCTTGGGCCTTTGGGGGAGACCTCCCCCCGCCATGTAGGTCCAACATGGGTCTCCACCCCTCGATTGCGTTGCCGATAGCCGCCCTCGTCCTCGGCAGCCAGGGACTACGACCATGGGCACTCACCAATGTTGGTACACCTGGGGTCGGGCATCCGGGCACAAGTGCGCGGCAGTATGCAGAGAGCAGCATGGCTGGTGAGCACGGCATGCGTACGTGGCGCACAGTCAGCACCCCTCTATCTGCCTGAACGTACTCTGGCGGGTTGTACTGCTCGCAGGCGGCGGGGTCGCTCAGCAGCAGGCCGCCCTGTGTGAGGTAGGGATGAGGGGTACCGCTCAGAAAGAAATTCCCAGTGACAGTACTTGCTGATCTGCAGGGCGCTACAGCACCCTGTGTGCGGTGCTGGCTACAGGGCAGCCGCTTCCATGCGTGCATCTTCACTCGGACACACCCATGCAGCAAGTCCCACCTTGAGCACGCTCATCATCTCGCCGAACGTGTCTCCGTCCACATCCCAGACGCCCACACCACCCAGGCAGTGATCCGTCGCAAAGCAGATCTGAGGCACCGCGGGTCAGCGGCGTACATGCTAGAACGTTGGCACGTCTTGATTACGAAGTACACGGCATGGGTGTGCAATATGATAACTGTTGGCCACGGCAGCCCCGCGGGCAGCTTGCGGACTGCAGCCCCAGAGGCCTGCGTTGTACACACACAGCTCCGCCCAACGCCGCCCGCCCTTGCCTTGTTACTGAGGGTGAAGGCGTCGTCAAATTGCACAAAAAATGTATCGCCGATGTATACCTAAAGGGCGATTGCGAGGTGGCGTACGCCAGGGCAATCCATGAGTTGAACGGTATCGCGTGTTGGAACGCAACCAAATAAGACCCAGCGCAGCACACGGGCGGGGCGCAGCCATTGCCGAAATCGGCCATCATTCCCACTCCTGCAACCGCCGGCTCACGTAATTTGTAAAAGCCTCCATATCTAGGCGGGCGGAGGCGGGCGGCACCAGCAGCCGGATCTCTGCCTGGTCCAAGTAGCCCTCGGTGCCCATGCAGGGGCCCGCAGAGCCCGGGCCTGGGGGTGGGGCGGTGTGTGGGGAGGGCGCGGATGAGCGGATGAACGGATGAGTGGATCCGGTGTGCGGGTCCGGTACGGGGTCGTGTGCAGCATCAGGAGCCCAGGCGACATGCGGCAACGCATGGAGCGTCGCGGCCGCGCCCCTAGGCTCACCTCCAACAAAGCCCTCCGAGTCGAGCACAAAGGTGCGTCCCAGGGTGGGGTTGACCAGGTTGACGAGCTGGGGCGGCGCGCCGGCGGCCAGCAGCTGCACGGGGGTTTGTGAGGGATAAGCGTCGCAGGTTCACGTGTATCTGCCTGCTGACCGAGCATTCGTCCGTCAGGGCTGCAGTCGTACCGGCAGGATTACTGTCTTGCCAGCCGGCACGTCGCGCATTGCAAGGCCATAGCTAGGTTCAGACCGGATGACACCACAGCAGAGCTATCCCAGCACCACTCACCCTGTCCAGCAGGGTGTTGATGCTCAGACCGGTCGTCTCAGTGCAGGAGAAGAGGGGCGACTCGATGTATGGCACCGTGCCCAGCACCTGGCAGGGGAAGAGCGCGTGTGGCATGCAGCATGGACGTGTGACAGCAGCGCGTCATGCCTTGGTACCAAGCAACCCGTGAACAGCACGCAACATGCCGTGTTCGCTGGTTCATGTCCTATCCGCACCTCGTCGCCGTCAATGTCAAAGGCCTGCAGGTTGATCATGTCGACGAAGGGGTTGAGCAGGTTCCACGGCAGCACCAGGAATACCTCTCGCGGCGGGATAGCCACGGTAATGAGCTTGCCGTACTCAGCCATCACCCGCTCCAGGGCCTCCAGCAGCGCGACGTAGCCGAGGACCTGCCAGGTTGCGGGATGCGTATGCGTGTGGAGGAACACAAGCAAGGGCGGCGCGGCATTGGGCCCCGCAGCGGCGTGGTGCCCATGCATGCTGCTTGCTGCTCTGCTCTGCAGGCGGTACTGCTGCCGTGCCCTGAGAACGGTCGGTCGTCCCATCAGCCCACACCGCTGACCCGAGCCGCACCTGGTCCAGCACCAGCGACGGCCACGACAGCTCCACGCCCTGTGGCACAAGACATGTCACGCGGTGAGCACGGCAACATGTGCAACAGGGGGGCCGCAGCCTAATGCCTCGATGGCTTGCCAACCCACATCCAGGTTGTTGTCCAGCACGAACTTGGCGGTGGCGTTGGCAAAGCTGGAGGGCGGGAGGCATGGGATGCAATTACGGGTAGGTGGTGCTCTTGATGAGGCTAGCACCGGGATTCACCGCCGCCGTGTACTGCCACGCCTGCTCGCTGGCCTCGCACACAGCGCTATAAGAATAACTTCCGTAAGAGACTCCTCCTTTACCAAGCCCCAGCGTCAGCTCACGTCTCCAGGTCCGGCTCGTTGACTGTTGTCACGGGGGATGGATGGAAGTGAGGGACATGCACTGTCACCAGGGCCTGGACCGAGCGTCCAGGGCGATATCACCCCCGCTTGCTTTACTTGCTTGGTGAGGAGCGTGCCACACATCCCACACGGCAAGCATGCATGGCGCTGTGCAAGCTGCAGACTGCACAATGCACATCATGCCCGCAACTTGCCAATAAGACGCGCAAAGTCAAGGTCGTTGCTGGCGCCACCCACGGACACGAGGACCTTGATGTCGGGGTTCAGCTCCTTGAGATTGCTGTGGAAGGAGGGTGCAGGTAACACGCAACCAGCGGGACGGCCTTTGTTAACCGGCAGGTCCAGCTGTTGTTGCAGGGTTGTCCCGGCTCCATGCCAGATTTGACCAACCAACCCCACCCCACCCCCCAACAGCCCACGCCTGACGCCAGATCCCTTACGCTGCCAGTGTGGCCAGCATCGACGCGTCGCGGTCGTTGACATAAGTGATGTTGACCCCATCAAAGTTTGGCCTGACGCTGGCAAAGATGACGTGTGTGGCGGTGGCAGCACGCGCAAGGGGCGTGTCCAGGTTGTCCAAGCCCCGCACACCCGTGCAGGACAGGCTGCGATCAACCCGGCGGTTACTGTAGTAGGCCACGAGCCGCCGGGGCCCACCGCAGCGCTGCTCGATGGGAGCGGCGCCGATGGGCTCAGGAGATGCAACGATGGTTGAGGCAGCTGCGGGTGGGAGTGTAGCGGTGTTGTGAGGGTTTGGGGGCTCATGGCATAGGCCGTATGGAAGAATGCGTTCCTGTGCTCACTCTGGTCAGTCTCGCCCAAGACCTTGGTACGGGCCACAGGCAGGCTGATGGAAGCTGGGCCGCCGAAGGCAGCGGTGCTGATGGCAGTGTCAAAGGAGCTGGGGGGGGGGCGGGCCGGGAGGAGAGCCTTAGTTGTGTCGTGCCACGCAGCATACATGTGGTCAGGCACGTGAACTAGCGGAAGAGCACCAGCCTGGGGCCCACGTAGTATGCAACAGTCTCTCTCTGAGCATGCATGTCTGTCGCGAAGCGGGAGCTGCCCTAAACGCAACAAGCCAGGTTTCGCGCACAGATCTGTGTGCAGCACTTTGACTAACACGCATCCTTTAGTCTTGCACATCATTGTATGTTTGCTATGGAACAGGAGCCACGAGCAATGGTGCGCATCGACCGTGCGTCAATCAACAAAGAGGGGCGCTACGCTGTGCCAGTGTGTAGTAGAAGATGTGTGTGCAGCGTGTTCAGTGAGATAAACGCATATGTAAGCGGGCCGGCTGGATCCGCGACAGCTGGATCAAAGCGGGGACCGGATTCTATGGCCAGGGCTCTTTGCTGCACCCCCAGCGCACCTGCCGGTCGAGATGAGGTAGAAGGAGCCCTCCTCACTGAAGACCAGCAGGTCGTCGCGGCCGTCGAGGTCAACGTCGCTGACGTGCACCTGCGACGGCATGCCAAGCTTGAGCCGGAAACCCTTCCATCTTTCCTCCACGCACGCCTGGATGTCCCACCTGGCTGGGCACGCCTGGTACGACACCCCAGGCTCCCATGCCGCTGACGTAGACGCGTGCATCGTAGGAGCTGATACATGCCATCTGGGGCGTTGGCGTGCCGGCGACGCTGCCATCCAGCGAGCCATCACGGCCAATAAAGTTACCCATCACGGCCGCCCACGGTGACGTGCAGGCACCACGGGGAAAGTACGAAGCCTGCGTGTTTCGTTGGACATCCAATGGTCCGGGTGTGAGCCCCTTAAAACCTGGTTGACAGAGTCGAAATTTTGCCAGCAGGGCCCCACCTGGTTGACCTGCCACCGCAGCGGCGTGGGCGGCGACAGCGCGGAGAAGGTGAGGTAGATTTCGCGGTCGGCAGTCACACGGTCCAGGTACACAATCACGGCATCGTTCAGCCCGTTGTCGTCCATGTCAGCCGTCAGGAAGAAGCAGTCCTCGCCCAGCGACTGGCACCTGATGACAGGGGGTGACAGTGTTGTTCGCAATGCATGCATATTGTACAACAATATTGCAGGGGGCCTGCTATACCTTGGGGCGGGTGCAAGCAACCGCCACCATGTACCGGCAGTGTCGGGATGCCTGCTTACCTCGCGGAGATACTGGTCAGCTCATACCAGGTAATGCCATCACCGTCCTCATCTGGGGGAGCAAAGCAGGGATTCGAAGCAGGGCATGTTGCCATATCATGGCAGCGAGATGAAGTTTCCAACGTTTATAGCGAGCTGTGTGGCAGTGCAAGTCCAGTCCCATGTAGCTACTTGCCATCGACAAAGGTGCTGATGCGGTTGCTTGGCATGTAGGCCAGACGCAGTGTCTCGCGGTCGAAGATGACCTGGGAGTTGGCAAGGGTAAGCACCGCACCAGATCGCATGGCTGAATTGTTGGCCCTGCTCCCACTGTGCAATTGCCGCCACACCGCCCCAGGTCTTACCAGGTCGGCTGCGTCATCATCGGTGACGTCAATGAACTGGTAGGCCCGCTTCGTGGAGTTGGTGGTGTCAAACTCGTACGGGGTGTCGGTCAGGATCAGCCAGGGCACCAATGGGCTGAAGGCGCCCGCACCAGTCGACACGGCAATCTTTGGCACGCATAGCAAGGTTGCAATGGAGGCACACGCGTATCAGAACGAGTGCCAGAGCATCATTGCAGTGCCGAATGCGTGCAGCCAGTGCGGCTTACCGAAGCCTGGCCAACTGTGATGGCAATCACGTCGTCGCTGCCATCACCAGTGACGTCCGCAACCACAATCGCCTTGGGCTCTGGGGTGGGGCCGAAGTTGATGTCTGCCTCGCCCAAAAACGTGGACGCCCAGGCACGGCCGAAGGCAGCACGGCCGTACAGCGAGCCATCGTTGCTGTACCGGACCATCAGCACGTCCTGTGGAGAGAGGAGCAATGTGATACCGGTTTCAGCCGCGCGCATCTACAATGCGCTGCACCTATCTAGACTTGGCAGCAGGCTCTGCCTTGTGGTGGATCCCCGTGCATCCTGGCCTGCGCACCTGCACGCCTTCGTCTGATGAGCTGGCGTCAAACTGGCCCACCAGCAAACTGGTGACACCGGGGACTGGCGGCATCAGGGATCCAGGGTGGGTGCGTGTGTGCAGGGATCCAGGGTGGGTGCGTGTGTGAGTGAGTGAGGGCCCATGCACTACATACATCGCCTCTTCAAAGCAGGAAAGAAAGTGTGGACATGGAGTTCAGGTTCATGTACTCGCTGCATTGACCCGGACATGCAACCATTTTCACGGCATGGGGCACCCCAGCCCACGGCACCTGGTGCGATGCCCGCCTTGTCGGACCAGGGAATGGTGCCTGCATCGGAGCAGGGCAACCGTGTGTCCAGCGAGGAAGGCAACAGCAAATGAGTCTGGTGTGAAATGTTGCAACAGGCAAACGCAGTGGCTGATGTGCTCACGCACGGTACCGGATGTCACGTGCACGGCCACCCATTGCTGATCTCCTCATTGCTGGGCACCCTGGGCTGTTCTTCCGGCGGCTCCCAGCTGGGTCTGCAGGCACCGACCCCATGGCCAACTTACATAGTGCACGCGGTGTCTCAGGCGAAGCTATGGGCGGCCTTTCATAGCACCGCACTATGGGTGGGGCGGCAACGGGCAACAATGGCATGGACCATGGATGGAGTGCTTTGGGGAGCATAAGGGCCTTTGTATGTGTATGTTCCGGCTCATAAGAAGCATGCCGAAGCCCTGCCAAGCTGTCGTGGGGCTTGCTTTGTGATCGCCGACACCAGGGCTACATAATAACAGTGAACTAAGCTGGCATCATCCTGCCGCACCATACGCATCCTGCTGATATGCGCATGTCGGGCCGTTGGTGACCACAGTGCTGCGGCGGTGCAAGGGAAGGAGGGCTCAGCGGCCTCACACACATGTGTGAGTTCCTCTGGTTCAATCGTTGCACAACGAACCAGCCAGAGGAAACTGGCGAGCGTCCCTCCGTCCGCCTGGCCCTTTTGATGCTCACCAGGCCGTGAGCCGCTGCGCGCCCTGGGGGCAGCGGATGCTGGTTGCGGCCACACTGGGTGCGCTGGGAGAGCGGCCGAGCGCAGATGCACCAGATGCATTGTACTCGAGAAAATTCGAGGGGCTGTGGCAAGGGCAGCGTGAGAGGGTGGCGGCACACATGATGCCACGCCCACAGTGTTTTATGCCGTACATGTGTACAATCTGCCCTGCCTCCTGCCGCCGCCGGCAGCACATCCCTTACTTGGAGGGGGTGGGCGGGAAGCCCAACTGGATGCAGACCGTCCGCACCACCTGCCGGGCATTGCGGCCGGGGGCATCTGCGCTCGGACCTCACATAAAGGGAAGGCCCCCTACAGGCCACCGCTTCACATGAGCAGAGATGAGACGCGCGTTAGTGCTCCCTAGGCACCGGAGGTCTGGCCGTTCCCCAGAAGCCCCACACTCACCAGGGCATCGATGCCGCCATTGTTGGCGCACACCGTGCCCCACACACCGTTGTTGTAGATCTCGAGCCGGCCCTCGCTGGGGAACTGGGCGCCCACGAGACGCACCGCGTACTGCTGCTCCTGGCACGACACTGCTAGCATCGTGTCGGACTGGCCCTCGCCCGTCACGACACACTGCGCCAGAGAGGTGAGTGGCACCTCACGAGTGACCTGTGCAAAGATTGGGGGCGATAGCAGTCGTGATTGGTCACCCGCAGGAGGCCATGCAAGCGACCGGGCCAGAGGAAGAGGTGGCACCACACATCCAACTCTTAATTGGTGCCGGGCCACCGCCGTGTCACGTCCACCCCGTTCCTAACAACCGCACAACCCACATCCCAAACTGCGCAGCAAGCCCCTCGATCTGTGTTGCCAAAGCCCGCTAGCCAGAGCCAAGCAAACGTGCACTGCACCTTGGTTTCTTTGATCTTGGGGCCCGGATTGGACGCCTGTGTAGCATGCCTTTGCAGATACGCTTGGGCGGCTGCAACGGCTATGGGCACACATTTGCAAGACATCGCGTCAGTGTCGCAATCCACAAGCAGGTCCGACCGCCCCACCCCGGCCCGCGCCCAACCATACATGCTGCCAGTGTTGCCATGGCGTCCAAAATTAGGTTTCCAGTCGACTTTGTTTGGGGGATGGCATTCGGGTCCTCCTGCACGGTCCAGGTTAACAACCACGCACATGCCGTCTTGAGTGGGCGAGCCACGGGTGGCAGCGCGTGCGCGCCAGCCCCTCTGCCATGCCGTGCAATAATGACGTCGTACCTTGACCTCGACGTACTCGCTCACAGATACGGTGGCCTGGCAGCGCAGGTCGTCATTGAACGCCTGCACCAGGAGCGGTCAGCAGGTAGATATAATTCATGCCCTGGAAGTTATGACCAGTGACAAAACCGGCACGGCATGCTAGGCGTGCACGTGTGGCCCAGCCCGACAGCACAGACATCATATGGCGAAGTAACACCATCCCCTTGCTGCCTCCATGTTCCGCCGCCCCCCAAGCCCACGCACCAGCGCCCGGTCGCCCGGCGCGGGCCCAAATCTCTCTGGACCTGTGAATGCCTCGGCGCCTGCAACCGCGGACCGGCAGATAGAAGTCATGTCAGATGCCGCATGCTGCCTAGCCGCCGCACACCAGTCTCGCAAGGGCCAACAAGTAGGCCGCTGCCGGACAGTTGGCCGACAATTGGCTGCCAAACAGGCCTCGGCCGCAGGTGTGTGTCAGGCTGTGCTTACTTAGCCCTTCCCGGCGCGTTAGGACCCCCGCTTGCCTTGCCAGGGCCGTCCGAGCTGACGGCAGACGGTCTGGGCGATGAACCTGCAGGTCGAGTAAATTGTGTGCAGCATTAGGGTTTGAAAGGCCTGGGGGTATGCATGGCTGTGGCACATGATGCGTGGGTTGGCGTGAGGGCTTGAGTGGTGTAATGCGGATTGTAGATGTCAGCAAGAGCAGGCGTTTGATGGATTGGCCGTGCGTGCAATGCGTTTCGTGTGCCACATGGGCTGGTGCAGAAAGTTGGCCCAACAACCCGGCAGCCGCGGCGCCCAGTCCTAGCAGCTGAACCCGGTGAGTTCATCTGCCGGCATAGCGGCCGGGCCACCGCACCGTCAACGGTCCCAGCCAGCATGTAGCAGCTATGTACGAGTCGAGCGAGCCCTGCTTGCCTGTTGGACTCGGACTCAACACTAGCCGCCAGTTGGGACCATGACGAACCCATCCAGACCTGAAAGTTAGGCGCGGAATGCTGGCATGTTATCAGCTGCCACGAGCAGGCGTATGCGTGCCGTGCCAGCCACACCGCAGTGCCCCATGCATGCATGGAGCAAGGCTAGTCTTCGTCGAGACCCCAGCGTCGCACCTCAACACGACCCGCGTTGTTGGTGTTGGTGCTGGTGTTGTCGGGTGTGTTGCTCTGCATGAGCCGGACCTGCGGCCATCGGGGCAATTCGGGTGGGGGTCGGGTGCAGGCTAGCTTGGGCCCACCCGTCAACTGTGAGGCCGGTGTAGCAGGCTGCGCTCCGTACCGTGTACGGGCGCTCAAAGCACTTCACGCCCACTGTGGGAACGGAAGGCAGGTTGATTGGCAGGGCGCAAGGGTGGTGGGGGTCTGTCAGCTCGGCCACAGCAAGGTAGCTGGCTAGCTACGCCCAGGTTAATAGACCGCGACCGTCGTGGGTATGCATCGCGGTTCACACCTCGACGTCGCATGTTTCCTTGCGCTAGCCACAGCCTGATGACAAGCCCCAATTCGGCCCAGCACGTCACACGTGTGCGGCGGGCTCGCTGCAGGTTGCTCACCCGCCATGGTGCGGTCGCACTTGCTGAGCGAGTTCACGTCGACCGCCTTGTCGCAAGCGTTGATGTTGGGCTCCGTGCCACGGCAGTTGAGCTTGGTCATAACCACGTTGCCGGGGTATTTGAAGTTCAGATAGGTCTGGGGGGCGGAGGGGCCCGGGCAGGGCGCAGGAGAGGGGCGCCTGGGATCAGTAGTGTGCAGGCGGCCCATGTGCACGGTTTCCGTGCAGATGGCTGGCTGCTCCCAACCGCCATGCACCTCACTAGTTAAGACACATTATCAAAGACAATCTTGCGACCACAACCCACTTAACCCACCAGCGCGGCCGTGTCGGATACCAAACTGCTGCGTGCCCAGGGGCCGGCACTGTCATACTGGCGCCACGCGGTGCGGACAGCCATGGCCCGGGCGGTGGGCCTGAGGGGGCAAGATGGGTAAGTGCGCATGCCAATTGAGTTAATGGGCCAATGCTGAGCTAGCAGCTGATACGGCCAACAGACGCACCTGCCGAGCTGGCGACAGATGACCTGCATCGCGGAGGGGGACACGTGTCATGTCCCGCACCAATCACATATCAAACTAATCAAACATTTACGTAGAATCCCCATGACCCACCTCTGCGTCCTTGTCATCGAAGCCATCGCTGCATTACACGAAGGAGTGGACGGGACGGGCAGTTGTTTCGCGCTTGGTGCGGCCTTGCGTGGCTGCCGCGGGCGCGCACAGGGCACCCGCCAGGCCATGCAGTGGGCCGAGAGTGCTGACGTTTTGGCATCCGGCGTGCGCGAGTGGGGCTGCGAGTGGGGCTGCGAGGATCCTCAACCTTGCTCACCTGCAGATAAGACCGGCCAGGGTCGTCGGCAGCACGACCTGAGCGGGTGGAGGGGACAAGTCGGTGAACCCAACAGCTCAATTCTGCCTTTCTACGTTCAAGCTCTTCAGCCGTCCTTGCGCCAACGGCCTTCCATGGCTAAAGTTGCGGGACACCGCAACCTACCTCAACGAGACCCTCGTACAGGAAGGAGTTGACTGGCGCTACCGTATTTGCGAGGCGAACCACATCGACTGGGTACGAGGGGGGAAGGGCCGGGGCGGGGGCACGTCAGTCGACGCACGGTGCGAATAGCTCGACGCCGTGCTCGCCAGCTAGCATCACATCGAGTGGCTTGTGGCTGTTACGAGAATGCATGTGGAGTCATCGCGCGTGCCCGCGCAGCTTATCGCTCATCGGCGACAAGTACACAAGCGCCCCCAAACCCCAAAGTGGCAGGGACATGTGGATCATCTACATGGTGAAATCGCAGCTGGCATATGTGTGCTTCGCGTGACTTGTCGTTCCAAGGTCTTTTCGCGACCCAGTGATAATGCTCGTTTCCGCTGCCGCCAAACATCCACTGCAGGCCAGAGGCTATGCTTAACACAACCGGCGTTGGCGCGCTGAGCACGGCGCCCCCCCCCCCTGCCGCATACATGTTTGCGACGACGCCAAACGCAGGAGAGCCAAGCTCAGCAGAATTGTGAGCACGTGTCGCGCCATGTTGCTTAATCGGCCGAGGCGCAATCTCGGAAGCGAGCGGCTCTCAGCGCCGCGCCATGCGGAAGCAGAAGGAGCTATCGACGCAGTTCTACGAACGTGACATATGTGTTGCTGTGTCTCCTGTGTAATCAGAGCTCAAAGGTTGCTCCGACCCGAGTGTACTCTGCCGCAAGAGCCTGTGACCGCACGGCTGCGCGCGTATGGCGACGTGTTGCGTGCTTTTCTCAGTGACGTTTAAGTGTACTCTGCCTCTGCTTCTTTGGAATCCCTACCGCGACCTTGGCAACCAGCCCGTACGGCGCCCTGCCTCGCGTCAGACCTTGGCAGGGAGGCATGAAAGTGGTTCATACCGTCGACCTTGGCTTCCTCAATTTGCTGGATGTAACCCCGGGTTTCCTCGCCTGGGTGTGGCGGCTGCACTCGGGCACGCGACCTGCTGCGTTTGTCAACGGCACCTAGTATCACCCGGGTATGTACCACTCCCCGGTTTGCCCCTGTTTGCCTGCCACGGAGCTGAGTCAGGACTCGAAACGCCCCAGAAGCGCTCCAGACCTATAACTATATCATATACTCGCTCTGGGAGGTCGCAGTCGCTCGCGGCGAGCACAGTTGCGCGCGATGCACTTGCATGCAGTGTCGGCGGTCTTGGAGCCAAGCTGCGACTTAGGCGACCTTGTGGATGCCGCACACCTATATAGACCCTAAAAAGCAAAGCCAGGGCGTCGGGAAGCCCGTTCGGCCGACTTGGCCCGGCAGCATGCGACAAATCGCCGCAACTGGACCTTCTCTAAACGATCCCCGCAGTGTCTCTACAGCACCTATAGGGTACCAGATATCCAAAAACAGGCTGGGCGACCACCAGGAAGCGTGAAGGGGGCTCAGTCAGGCACGCACCGTGCCCCCGTTTGGCAGCCCCAAACAGCACCCAGCGACTCCCGCTAACCTACCCACGACAGCCGCGAGTGGCCCAAACCCTTCTATGTGACTATCTGAGATGT
Organism: Chlamydomonas sphaeroides; assembly: GCA_001662425.1. NCBI lineage: Eukaryota > Viridiplantae > Chlorophyta > Chlorophyceae > Chlamydomonadales > Chlamydomonadaceae > Chlamydomonas > Chlamydomonas sphaeroides. Next base: position 22,587 of record BDDC01000175.1, on the reverse strand, counting down.
TTTAACCCGGTGCACGCTTCCGGGGGGTGGCCGGGGGCTGCTTTAGGCCCTGGGCTAGGCCCCAAGAACCCTCGTACGGCAAGCCCTGTATGGCACTTGGAATAAAGTCGGCGGAGCACCGGACCGTGGCAGGCCGCTAGAGGACATCTAGACGGACCCACCCTAGCTTTCCCAGCCTCCGCCGGCTTTATTCCAGGAGTGTTATGGCCCCTCAAAGTTTGGCCATTTCCTGACTCAGCCCCGGCCGGGAGTGGTACCCGGGTGCCTAGTATCATGGGCGGGGCCCATCAAGTCAGAAGTGCGGCAGGTGCGTCCACTCGCGCCGCCGCTCCTGTACCTGGCAGTGGCGCAGGCCCCCTCGTCATGGCTGCGGCAGTGTGGGCTTGGCGTGGCACCTGCAGGCCTGCAGCTTACTGACTGAAACGACCTCGACAAGTGCGAAACCCTGCCGATTGGGACGGCCGGCGTCGTGAACGAAGTCCGCCTAATCCGCCGCCGCCCCGGAGGCCCACTACATAGCTTCTTGGATGCGTGTGGTGCCGCAGGCCCAATCGAACCTGCTGGGGGTCTGCTTCGCAAACGCCGGAGCAGCTGCGCCAGCAGCTGACTTGGGCCCCGTCTACCGGCGCTACGCTGCAGCGCCTGGTGGCACTGCCGCTGTCGGCATACAGTATCGGCGGACCTCCGCCGCCAGTGGCTATGCGTTCAGTTGAGTCCTGTACCACTTGAAGTTCGTGGGCCTGCTCCCCGATGCAGCGCTGGCAGTGCTGTGGAAAGTGATCGCAGTGTTCGTCGATCGGGCCCCTCCCGCCGGCAGCCCCCACAGCCCAGTTGCGGGCACGCGCCGTGGGCGTTGGTGCTCCCGCCGGCCGTCGGCACCTTGTGCCCGAGCGTGGCAGCCGTGCTCACCACGCGCTTCGTGGGCCCTGCGGGGCTACTGCCGGTGGCGCCACGCCCCACGCACCCTAGCTAGCTAGGCCGCGGTGGCTCTGCCTCTGCTGCGCCGCGCGCACACTGCTGCTTCCTGGGCGTGCCTTGCTCGCCCGCGGCGCACTGCACGCCCACGGACGCGTCCGCCCCAGCGCTGTCGCGCCTGCTCGGAGCCCTCGGCCACCTGTCCCCCGTGGGCGTCCGCTTCCTACCTGCCGCCCTCGCCCCGGGCCGCTGGTGTGCATAGTGTGCAGTGGCGCCTCGCTCTGTGGTGCAACCAAGCGCTCCGCGCTGCGGGGTACGCTGCAATGGGCCTGGAAGCGGATACTCCGGATCTATGTGCCCTGGCCCGCCTGCTCACGTCCGGCAAAGCCGTGCGGTGTTGGAACGCCTTCCAGTGCGCTCGGCCGGAGCTGGCGGCCTTGCCTGCGGGCGACACAGCGTCGCAGCGGCGGCAGCAGCAGCAGCGGCAGCGGCAGCGGCTGCTCACGCTGCGGCACAGGGCGGGCGGCAGACGTTCCTGTCGGGGTGCTGCAGCTGCGGACTGTTGAGGGGCGCCGCCGGCCGCTGGATGGCCGCGCTGGCGGCGCTTCGAGCGAGGCAGTGACCACCCCCGCGTCCGGGTTCCTGCTGGCGCCTGCCATCGGACTGGGAGGGTGCGGCGCGGGCCGCCCAGGCCGCTGGACCCAGGAGAGCCCTCCTGGCGGGGGCTGCGCAGCCCTCCAGGCGGGGGCTGCGGCATGCCGCGCCCGCCCCTGGCGGCTGACGCCGCCTGCTGGCACGTTGTCGTCCGGTCGGTTGGCTGTCGGCTGGGTGCGGTCGCCACCCCACTCCCTTGGCGGTACGTGAAGCTTACTACAACCCTGCAGCTGCAGCCGGCTCGCGACGCGCTGGCGCAGACGCACGCAGCCTTCGTCTGCCAGGCCCGCCCTGGTCAAGGCCAAGGCACGTGCGGGCGACGCTGCCGCCCTGCGGGCTGTCTTGGCGCAGCTCTGGGCAAGAAAATGAAAACCACATAACAGGGAGCTGTATTGGTGCCTGGTGCTGAACGGCTTTGCCTGGTTCCCATGCATCACCAGAACCAAACTGCTGTGCGGGCCCCACAGTGCCGGTTTGTGAGGTGGCGATGTATGGCCGTAGAGCAGCGCAGGCACAAGTCTATATGGCCGTGTGATGGGGCCCGGCTGGCTCTGAGGGTCGAAGCGGGCAATAGACTACAAGCGTTTGGGCAATCGGACCCGTGGCTCCTGCGGGTGCCGGCCATTTCGATGAGAATGGGATGCCGTGCCCATGCAACAGCTTATATGGGCCGCCGCGTCGGCGAACGGGCGGGCGGTGTCTCGGGACCGCGGGGTGTTGCTGAACTGGAGTCTGAGGGTGCCGCTTGCTAAGATGAATCCGCGGGAGCTGCTGCTGGTGTTGGTAACGGCACGATTGGTTAAGGCACGGACGCAGCAGCACCCGAGCCAAGCGCAGGACGGCGTTGCAGCACCGCACGGACGCAGCGCGCGCCGCGCACCGGCGGCCAGATGCTGCAGCCGGTTAATACCTCCGGCCCCAGCCAGAGGTGCATGTCGTTGCGTTGGCATGCCGGCGCCGTGCGAGGAAGACCGGGGTTTCTAATTACAACCAGAAGGATGCCAGGAGAGGAACAGAGACCACCTTGCAACAACCGGGGAAGACCGGGGTTGAGAAAAGCCGGCCCCATCCAGAACGAATGTGGAAATGGGCGTACGCGCCCCCCCCCCAGGCCTTCATATGCCTGATGTATGGCCGCCCCAACCAATTATTGTGCTACTTGAGTATTAGCATTGCTTTTGGGACCGCAGGTGCCCTACCACCCTCATAACCAGCGCTCTATCTAAGTGCCAGCATGCAATCGTCTGGGGCGCGACCCCTGGCCCCTTCAGCGGCTATGGTTGATATCTCGGGGTCGCACGATTGCACGTACATGTTCTTGTCGTCGTCTATCTTCATGTTGAGCAGTGCAGTGGGTGTGCGCTCAATTTTTATGTTGGGCCCAACCGCCAGTCAGACGCATCTGGGAGCTCAGCGTCCTCGGCTATGTGCCTGACCAACCCAGCAGTCAAGCCCAACTATCTCCCATGCATGCATGCAACGATACAGCCGCCTCCCTGCCAGTTACGGCCAGCGCCGTCACACCCACTTTTCCAATGTGCAACCCGGGACAAACGTTGGCTGTGCGCCACACGTTCCCAAACCCCCACGTACCGCCGTGCGTGCCGCAGTGGCACCCCTGGCTCGGCTCCCATCGAGGGCCCGAGCCTTCGCACGTCTGCAAGCGCGGGCGGCGTAACCGCCGAGGGCAGGAGTCTTCACCAGCAGGGACAAGGGCAACGGTAGGCCTTCTCTGATTGCTGGCACTACCATAGACGTGACGTGTGCAGCGGCGCGCGGGCCGTCCTTCCCGCCACGGCCGTCCTCCCCGCCACGGACCCCGGCACGCACTTCAGCCACGACCGCGCCCACAACCGACGCCAGCCCCCTGGCTGGATGACTTCGCCACGCGTGGCCAAACAACAGCAGCACGTCTGAACCGGGGCTCTCGCTCGCCTGCTCCCCTGCCCGCCGGCAACCCGATTTCGCCTCGCTGCCAGCCCCGCCTGGTCGCCGCCATGGGGGCTGCCGTACCTTCTCGCCGTCCCTATCACGGTTCTACTCTGTGAACCCGGAGCATGACCCGTTTGGGGTTGTGCCGGGGCTTCTGACTCTGTGCCCCAGTAGTCACAATCACGGGCAACTGGCCCGAGGGTCGGCGACCCTACCGTGTCTGAGCACGCGCCGACAAGGTGTACGGCATCTATTTCTGGCTAATCAACACCGCTACGCTTGTTAACCGTTTGCGTTGCTCATAATGGGTAGTTCTGACTACCGCTAAGTCGGGACTACACGTGCTTTGCCCCAGCCCGCTAGCACGGCTCGCAGCGCGCCGCAGCTGCTCCGGACCACATCAGGGGAGCTCCCCTGGACCACGCGGCCCCGGGGCTGCTTTTCATCGATACGGCGATGCATCGTGCACACTCCCCGCTCGTTACAATCTTCACACGTACGTGTTGCTATATATGCCGCGGCCGTGACGCTAGGCTCCCAGAGGCCGACTCCGTACAAACCGCTATCCCAGCAGCTGTCGCCCACACAGCTAACACAGCAGCACCCATGTTGCAAGGAATGGGCTTTCCTGCTCTGCCCTTCGGTGCTCTGCGCGCGGCTCGGCCCGGCTCCCCCAGGGCAAGTACCCATGGTGCAAGGGACGGGACGGCAAGGGGACCGACCGCTGGCGCGGCGGCGTGGCCGTGTGCCGGGAAATAGAAATAGAATTAAGTACCCCGGGGCAGGGCCGCCTGGGGTGGATTAAGGCGGCGGGGCGTCCAGGGTCTGCGACCACCTGCCTCGGCCACCGTGATAGAGCGCCTAGAGAGAAAGGAGAATAGGAAAGGGGAAACCGTCAGGCGGCGGGGGTGGGGAGGGCGGGCGCGCCACCTTCCCACCCTCGCCTTTGTCAGCTGACGCGAGCGTGCGTCCTGCCGGCGAGCCTAGCCAGCTCCCACCTCTTGGTCACTAGGGCCTGCATGTACATCCGCGCTTTGGCGGATATCTTGCTGGCCATGTGCCCGGATGCCCCTTCACTTTATGCGCGTCACTGCGGTCCTCTGCGCGCTGCCCGCCTGGCCCCGCCACCCGGCGGACTGGCGTGTCCTACATACAGAGGCTGCGATGCGGAGGCGGGCGAGGCGGGGAGGGGGGAGCACCAGGGAGACATTACGACAACGAAGGGGGGGATTGCGACACCGGAAGGAGTGCCAGCCTCTGCGCCCGTGTACAGTTCAAGCGAGTTGTACCATTGGCAAAATGTCGTTGGGTTGGCTCGGCGGAAACGTCCTCGTGACCTACGGTGCGGTGCGGCATGTCGTGCTTACTTCTTCGTCTGGCTTCATCGATCCGTGCTCTGTACGTGTAGTGCAGCTTAATCTAGATATCGTAGCCGTACGCCTGAACCACGCTGTAAATGAATGGCTGAGCACCTGAACTGCGCGGAATGTGACTTGGTTATGCCCGACCACAGCACCTTACGGTGAAGCGCTCGATATTCCTAAACATACACAGTACTATTGGACACACGAGACACACACTCCCACTGACAGCTCAAGTTCTTGCGACAGTACGGGCGCGCGCGTTCGAAGCACAGGTACATACATACCTGCAGCTCGCCGCTAAACTGCCTACAAACTCGTTACAGTGCCCGCTCTGCCGATCCTGACTGTGCGTGACAAGTCAACATGGACCTTCGCGGCGGTCGTCGTCGCCAGATAGCAGCGCCGCTCCTTGGCTGCGCATTCAT